>JBBPBX010002435.1:13065-79180 GCA_038048925.1 Garcialebias charrua
ATCAAAGGGTCATTTTCCGGCATTTTGAATTGCAGATTTGAACAAACTCCTCCTTGGAATTTTGAAGGATTGCCTTCAAATTTTGTTAATTTGCACTTAACACATTGTACAGTAAAAGTTATCAAAAGCTTGCGTTTTCATTTATGCTTAACGGGCGTGGCCAGGCCTCAAATTTGCGCTTCACGTCATAAATTTCAAACCACTACAGTATAACTTTCGCATTGAAATACCGAAATGCACCAAACTTAGCATGAGTCATCCCTGTTGGATGCCTGACAATCCTTTGTGGTCATATTCTGACATCATCAAAGCCCCGCCCCCTCAGAACAGGATGTCACTTTTTTACTTGGAAGGCTCCCTCCCTGACACCCTTGAACTAATCAGGATGTTAGAAGACGTAGAAAAAGTTGGTCTGACTTGCTTTAAAGTACAAACTTTTTCGCTAGAGGATGTTGGCATGGCGGCGTGACGATCTCAGAAGTGATGCCGTCGCCCTACATTTGGCTCTAAATTCCACAGATTTGAACCGAAGTGCACCAAAATCACTACGATCGATCATTATCCACCACTTCAACAGGCTGATAAGTGGCCAATACCATCCACAGCATGCCCTATATTATTACTACAGTTATATCTCAGTGATACATCATCCAATCTGCATGAGATTTATTGTGCTTCATCAGTGAGCACTTCTACACATATTGATATTGTGGTTTAACATATGACTCCAGTGCACCCCCTACATTATTCAAACTGTTACATCTCATTGAGAGATCATCCGATCTGTTCCAGATTTATTGTGCGTCATATGTCACCACTTCTAAACACATTGGTATGGTTGTTTAAAATTTCAATCCAGTGCGCCCCCTACATTATTCCATCACTTACAGATCAGTGATATATCATCCAATATGTACCACATTTATTGTACGTCATCAGTGAGCACTTCTAAACACATTTCTATTGTTATTTAACTTTTGACTCCAGTGCGCCCCCTACATAATTCAAACTGTTATATGTCAATGATAGACCATCTAATCTGTTCCAGATTTATTGTGCATCATCTGTGGGCACTTCTAAACACATTGACATGGTTGTTTAACATTTGACTCAAGTGCGCCCCTACATTATTCCAACAGTTACAGATCAGTGATACATCAAACGATCTGCAGCAGATTTATGGTGCTTCATCAGTGAGCACTTTTGGACACATTGGTATTGTTGTTGAAAATTGTACTCCAGTGCGCCCCCTATCTCAGTGATTTATAATCCCATCTGCATCTGATTTTTTTGTACTTGATCAATGAGCACTTCCAGAAAAATTGGTATTGTTGATTCATGACATCACTTAAGCCCTGCCAACTCACACAAGAAACTCACGATTATTGGGTGACTCTTCCAGCTTCCGCCTGTGTAACATACAAGACTGAAACTGTATTTGCTAACTGTTCTTGGCAAACGGGCGCGGGATGGGCATGAGAGCGTTTGAGGTGGCGACCGAGCGGACGAGCTGGAGCTCCCGCGATCACCGCAATTAGGCCGGAGTGGCGCTAAGCTGCGAGGGGGCTCAATGCTGCTTGCAGCTTTAATTCAACTTAAAACTTTGCAAACCAGTTAGTTATGTTATTAGAAACCATCTACAAGTTTTACATTTATAGTCCACTTAATGGCACAGTAGAGCAAATGAAGCATCATGGCGCATTGGAGCATGAGTCGAGCTATTTAATGGAAAGCCTCAGTGCTTCATGAAGCTTCATCTCACCATCACTAGTCCGTGGTGAAGGCAGAGTGTCAAAACAAGGCAAAAAAATGGTGGTAATGCTGGACATCTACTGGCTTGAGGGTTTTCAATAACCTAGCACTGGTGGAGTGAGAGCATGGAGCTTATAAAGGTAGGTGAACAGGTGAAGCTGATGAGTGCTGATTGCTGTAACAAACAAGGAAGGTGTGGCTTGGCTTGGAAGGAGCAGGATTGAGCTGAAGATGGGATAGGCAAAACTGAACACATGGAAATACAGTAGAAAACTAAGTCAGGAAGGGGCAGAAACGTGACAGAAACATTCAGAAAATAATCTTTTTTAGTTTTTAGTTTTTTTAAGCCAATTCTAGATGCCCTCCACAATGGGTCTTAGCAAACATAGAACATCTGTAAATCAGTCAATTTAAAAGATTCTGAGCAGAAGTCTAGTTTGCTGACAATTACAGTATCCAATACTGGTGTAGTTTCACAGTTTTTATAATAAATCATGTTGGTCAAAAGCTTTGCTCAATAAACAAGCAATTGTTTAAGGAATGCAAACCACTCACCACACTGAATGCCTGTGTTTTAAACCAAGATGCACAATTTGTTAACGTTCAAAAAATATTATTGATATGACATCTTCTGTCACACTAACCTTTAGCTCAATACCTGTAAAAACTGACTGACATATGCATTTCTGTGTTTGCTATGGTCAGTTAGACATGGAGACCATCTTGGATTAGCTTGAATCCAAAATTTGATCATATGTAAAAACCTTTTGATGATCCCTGACAAAAGGACAGGAGAAAAACTGGGAGTGTCAGAGTTGAAGATGAAGAGGTTCTCCTTGGGAGTGACAGGAATGGATAAGATTAGGAATGAGATCATCAGAGGAACAAAACAGGCTGAATGACAGGTCAATGGGAGAAAGTTAGAGAGGCAAGACTGAGATGGTTTGGACATGTCCAGAGGAGGGACAGTGGGTATATTGGTAGAAGGATGTTAGAAATGCAGCTGCCAGGAAAAAGACAATTTATTTAACAGGGATCGAGTCTGAATGTGAAACAGAGGAACCTGTATCATTTTTTCACATCACTAACACGTTTCCATGTCTGCACTTCACACGAGGACAAACCAGACGAAATGAGACGCTGACTCTGGCAACAAATTAGATGTTTTAAAATTAAAAACGTAGTTACTATTGTGCTTCCTTCAGAGTCACCGTGACTCCTTTTGTTTCCTTTTAGAAAAGGTAGAGGTTGGGATAAGATAAAACAACATCCAGAGAACAAGTTGGGATCAGCGTGCTGCTTAGGGACGCTTCAGCAGGGAGTGTGTTTATCCTCAGAAGGTCATGAACTGTCAATTCAGGACAATGTGTTTTTATTAGACTGCCCTGCTGCACACACTTCCCACAGTTTGTGTCATAAAAACACTACAGACACTGTTTTCATCATTGTGTTGTGTTCCACTCCCCCTCCGCTCCTCTCTTGTGCCACCTTGTTCTCTTCGGAGGCATTTGATTGTTTCAAACCACGTTGAATAACAAAGCCAACTTTTGTACGTGTACTTTCTGAGCAGAACGTACAGGGAATGAAGCTACCACTCGTTGTGAGTCGTCCAGCGTAAAAACATGTGCAACATACTCATCCTCAAAAACGGATGTTTGCGTAAAGCTTTCATCTTTAGTCGTTAAGTTTATTTAAAAAGCATATTTAAAACAGCAGCTGTTACCAAAGTGCATAACAATAAGGTCAAGGCCGTAATTAAGGAAAATAATAATAACAAGATGCAATTAAAAGCATTAAAAAACAACAACACGAAAACAATGACTATTATGAAATACATCAAGTCATACTGTGTTAAATGTCAGTGAATACAGTATAGGTGTGTTTTTAGGAGAAATTTAAAAGCAGGGAGTGAAGGGGCCTGACTGATGCTGATGGGCAGATTGTTCCAAAGTTTTGGGCTGATGACTGAAAACGCCTGATCTCCACTGAGCTTCAGTCTGGTTTTTTGTACAACCAAATGCAGCTGTTTAGATGATCTCAGCACCCGAGAAAGAACATATGGTTGAAGTATAAGGATGAGGGTGCAAGGCTATTTAATAATAATAATAATGTCATATTTTTGTCATCTGTGCATGTTTCCATACAAGACGAAATTTGACTCTGCATTTAACCCAATCACCACCAGGTGGCAGCGGGCAGCTATAGAAAGCGCGCTGGGGAGCAGTTGGGATGAGATGTGCTGCTCAAACACACCACAAGTTATGCCGTGACTGGGGTTCGAACCTGGGTCCTCCGGGTCCCAAGTCCAGTTCCCTTGCCACTACACCATCTTGGCCCCCAGCTCTCAAAGGTCAACAGGAGAACTTTTTTAATCAATTCGGACATGGGAACCAGTGAAGGGAGGACAAAACTGGTGAACTTTGCTCAAACCTACGAGTTCCTGTTAATAGCCGAGCTTCAGTATTTTGGGCAAGCTGTAGACGTGAAAGTGACACCTGACCTACCCCAATATAAAGGGCATTACAGTAGTCTAGCAGGGTTATAACGAATGAATGGACTATTTTTTTCAAGGTCAGATCTGGTCAACACGGACTAAAGCCCGAGATACACTCATGCGTCCTCAGGTACGCCACCATACGCGCACATTTTGTGCGCATGTGTTTTGCTGATATGCTTCAGCATATGTCAGAAACTCAGCTCCTTGTTGTAATATGAGCTGCTGCACACGGAGGGGACTCAACTGAGCTCGCTGATTGGTTACTTGCTGACACGCCTACTGAAATGATTGACAGCCAGCTCATGTAGCGCCTTGAAGACCGCGGCGGTGTTCATGCGGTGTTTCTACTATATATGTTGTAAAAAGTTCTCTCAGAAATAAAAATAATAACAGGGAGTGCTTTTCCTGCAGCACACAGCCCACCAGGGATATTTAAAACATCGCGCACCCAGGTAGGACCTGAATTCATTCATTTCAATCATCGAGTGAACGGAGGAAGAAGCGGTTACTTGACTTTAGGCAAAAAAACAAAAGAAAAGGCCCGATCAGCGATAAAGAAGGGGAATTTATTTAATTTGTGTAACATACAAAACAGTCCGGCGCCGGGGAAGTTTATGTTCAGACACCGCGCATCGCGTATGCGTAGTAAAAAAATACTTTTGCGCGTACGTGCCCTGAGGGGCTACGCGGGGCTACGCTTTTGCCACAGCGTACGTACGCTGCGTATAGGCGTATCGTGAGGATGCATGAGTGTATCTCGGGCTTTAAGCTTAGCTATCTGCTTTAACTGGAAGAAACTTATGTGTAGAACAGATTTAATCTGTTTATTAAACTTAAAGTCAGAGTCTCAAACCATTACGAGATTTTTTAAAATGATTTCTTCAAATATGGTTCAAGGGAGTCAAGGTTAATATATAATAATAATGTCACACAATGTATGTTTCCATACAATGGCAAATTAGTCTCTGTATTTAACCCATCTACCAACAGGTGGTGAAGTGGGTGGCTATTGGGGACGCCTGGGAGGCATTTTGGGGATGGGGTGTGCTGCCCAGAGACACTGCATGGTATGCAGTGACCTGGGATTGAACCTGGGACTTTTGGGTCCTGAGCTGGCTGCCCTGCCTGTACACCATCTCGACCCCCATATACAGTAATAGGAACAGTCAAAAGTCAAAGTCAAAGTCAACTTTATTGTCAGAACTGCAATATGTACAGGACATACACAGGATTGAAATTGCGTTTCTCTCAGTCCCTCGGTGCAACAGTAACCATCTAAACACTAAACACTAAAACATTTAATAAACATAAGCATAAAATAGTAAAAGTGTAACACTGTCCTGAGTTTTTTCATAATAGTATAAAAGTATGAAAATTTACACCAACACTGAAACACCAAACACCCCTAAAACACCAAACACCCAATGAACATAAGCATAAAATGAAATAATAAAAGTGTAATACTGTCCTGAGTTTTTGCATAGTAGTATAAAAAGTATAAAAAGTATATCTATAAAATAAACTGAAGGTTCTAGCATTGACATTTGCAAAGAGTGGCACAGCAGCATATAAGTTAATGTACACAGTATATGTATGAGGTATTTGATGTTGGTATATAGGCAAAGTGGCATATGCAGTGAGGCACATAAGGCACATTTGGCATCCTTAGATAAGGCTAGTCAGAGAATGCTGTATATGTATCAGCAGTAGTGTAGATAAAAGTAGTGTAAATGTAAACAGTAGTAATAAATGTAAAGCAGTAGTAATAAATGTAAACCGTATTAATAAATGTAAACAGTGAATGTAAACAGTAGTATGACTATAGGCAGTAATGTAATACAAACATTAGTGCAAATATGAGAAGTAGTGCAAACTGAATGAGCACATGACCGAGAGTTTAGTGAATAACCCGTTTGATGACACAGAGTCCAGTGTTAAAAACTTTGTGTTGAGTGGTAATGTGTGAGAAAGTTTTTTGTGTTAAGGCAGTTCAAATGGGAGGGGAGGCAGAGCAGGCAGAGTGTTTAGCATTCTGACTGCCTGATGAACAGAGCTGTCTCTCAGTCTACTGGTACGAGCCTGGAGACTCCTCAGTCTCCTCCCTGATGGCAGCAGTCTGAAGCAGCTGTGTAGTGGGTGTGTGGGATCACCTGCCATGCAGTGGGCTTTCCGAGTGAGGCGTTTGCTGTGTAAGTCCTGCAGTGAGGGCAAGGAGGTGCCGACGATCTTCTCAGCTGCTCTCACGATGCGCTGGAGGCTCTTGCGGCATGATGCAGTACATGCACCAAACCACACCGTGATGCAGCTGGTCAGGACACTTTCTATGGCACCCCTGTAGAAGGTGCACATGATGGGGGTTGAAGCTCCAGCCCTTTTCAGCTTGCGGAGAAAGTAGAGGCGCTGGTGAGCCTTCTTGGCCAGTGCTGCAGTGTTCCTGCTCCAGGACAGGTCCTTCGAGACGTGCACTCCCAGGAACTTGGTGCTGTCCACTCTTTCCACTGCGGTGCTGTTGATGGTCAGAGGGGCATTGTAGTGTTGAGAGCAATTAAAAACTAGTTCTTGTTGAACTTAGTGCCTTTATTAAATGCTTCACAACAGACACGAACTACAATACACAGAGAGCACGTTTTCCTTCAGCCTCTTCATCATAATCATCTTCATCACTCTTTCTACGTTCTCCTCTTCATTTCTTATCCTGCAGCTCCACCTAGTGGCGTGAGCGCTATACAACACAACATCTCCTCCCTTCGGTTTAAACTTCTACCACAGAATACTTGAACAGCGAAGAAGCTAAACCATAGAAAATGCATTTGAAAAATGTCTGCATATTTGTAACAACAGAACTGTAAACCAAAAGTACTAACAACAATTAAGTAAACCTGTAAATTTAACTAAAATTTCCTCAAAAATATTCCTGTAATGAAACAAATTACTCATGTTAGTACTTAAAGAAGGCTTTAGCAAACCAGTAACTTTTATGACATGACAAAGTCTCTGTGCCAACTGGGTTTATATTTTGCACGTGAAGGCTTCCTAAGAGGAAGTGGATCAGGCTGGGTCTTTTCCAATCCTGTAGCAGTAGAGTCCTGTCCAGCAACTGGAGCACAGCGTGCAAGGTGAGATGCATTCCAATTCCTTCCGTCGCTCAGCATGAAGGTGTGTTTACCTTTAAACTTTTTAATGGTTGCAGGAGGGGTAAACCTTGGGTGACCTTTAGGAATGTGTAGTGGATTCCGTATCCTCACCCTCTCTCCTAACTGGAATGAAGGCACCTTTGCACTACGTTTTGCATCAGTGTAACGTTTCATTTTGTTTTGATTTTTTAGAACTTCACGTTGTGCCCTGTCATGCAGTGGAGATGTGACAGGAGGCAAAGGGAGTATTTTCAGTTTAGTGCGCATCTTCCTGCCAAAGAGAAGTTCATATGGAGAGGTGGAGGTTGTTGCATGAGGCATTGCACGGTATACAGTATTTGAAGCCATTCTTTCCACGGTGTAGACTGTTGGATTGTAGTTTGAATGCAGTAGCGGAGGGCACGATGAAACCTTTCAACAGCTCCGTTGGCAGCTGGATAGTAGACAGATGTTCTAGAGTGAGATATTCCTCTATGCTGGAGGAATGATGCAAAGGCTTCGGATGTAAACTGAGTGCAATTGTCTATCACAATGTTCTCAGGGTTGCCATGACGACTGAAAACAGATGATAAGAATTGGATGACATTGTTCGTAGTGACCGTATGTGAGAAAGCAAGTTCAGGCCATTTAGAATAGTAATCTGTCAATGTAATGGCAAATCTGCAAGAAGGAATAGCTGTGTCGAATGGTCCTACAATGTCAAGTCCAAGCTTTTTCCATGGTCCATCAGGCAGTGGTACCGGTTGAAGTGGAGCAGGGTGTGTTTGGGCAGTTTTGTCGTTGGACTGACACATGACACATGATGTTATGGCATCCTGAACTTGTGAGTCCATTTTTGGCCACCAGTAAAGGTCTCTCAAGCATTGTTTTGTGCGTACAATTCCTTGATGACTTTCCTGTGCTAGTGAAATCAGTGTATGTCTGACAGAAGGTGGTGCAATGAGTCTCGTACCTCTGAGAATGTAGTTACTGTAGGTGGAGAGTTCGTCTCTGATCTTGTAGTAAGGAGCAAGTGTATCACTGACTGATTTAATGGAGGCAGGCCAGCCTTTTTCCATTTGCACACGAAGATCTGTCAGTTCAGGACATGAGGAGCAAGCTGAATCAAAGTCAGAAACAGGAAGTGCAAACAAAGTAGCAGAAATCTGAGCAACCATTTCTGGATCCACGTCTGGTACAAGATCTAAAGTCACAGGCAGAGGCAGGCATGAGAGGCAATCCGCTGTGTAGTTTTTGACTGTAGGTTCTAGTTTTACTTCATGAACAAAGGATTTCACACAGCCTATATCAGGAGCAGCAGAGGTGAGTGATGCAGGTGATGCGTCTGTTGTCATCACAGGAGTAGCAGAGTCAGTGCAAGATCGAAGAACAGCGTTTCCAGTGATGCAGATGTGCAGTGCTTCCATCAAGTCTAGGCCAAGAAGAGGAGTTCCATGTTTTACAACAAAAAAAGTAGCTGGTGTGGTAGTAGTTCCTCTACTTGCTTCAACTTGTAAACATCCTATTACAGGAATTGTTTCCTTTGTATAAGTAACTAGATGGAGGTCAGGAGGGCATAGTGGTGTTCCACTGAAGTATTCTTTGTAGATTTGCTGAGGCAATATGGAAACCGCAGAGCCTGTATCAACAGTAAGCCGCAAAGTCTTGGTAGGTGAAGTAGACGTGCTTAGTTTAATATCACACTGTAGAGTTTTTGATGCATGCAAAGTGTCTCTCAAATATAACACAGTCAGATTTGGTAACTGAACTTCACGGACTTGTCTTGTTTTAGATGAGCAGCAGACACGAGCAAAATGACCAACCTTTTGGCAGAGGTTGCATGTAGCTTTAGCAGCTGGACATTGATGAGAGTTAGCAAGGTGTTTGTTTGAACCACACTGAAATATATTTCTATTAGTATTCCACATACATATTATGTTCACTTAAATTCCGCCATGTAATGTGAATTATATTCAAGGTGGAACCTTTATTTCCGGGTTTTATTTTCAATATGGAAGAGTTTTTCAGTTACACGCCTGCACAATACAACAGACCTAACACTTGAAGTTTACATATGAAGCTGGTAGCTTATTGTCTGAGAGGCGGATCACGTTACAGAGTAGGGCAGTTCCAAAGAAGTTCCAGGGCGTTTCCAAGGCGGTCCGCTCCCAGGATTGGTCCCACGAGGCGATGACGTCATCTGGGGGTATAAAACCGTGATCCGCCTTCGAAGGTTTGTGTGTTGGAACTTGTGATCAGTGAGAGGTCTGTTTGCAGCTGCAAGGTTTATGCTCATATGTACAATAAACCTGCAAATAACTTGCACATTCGTTTCGGAGCCTTCCTTCAACCTTTGAACTCGTAACAAATTTGGTGACCACCGACGTGGAGGGTTAGGAAGGACGGGAGCCGTTTGGGGGCTTCCCCCACCGAGCGAGCGAGCCGAACACGCGCGCAGTCAACAGGCGCCAGCATTCTCTCAGGTGAGCAGAACTCTTATCACAAAATGTCTGCTATCGGATACACTAAATTATTTGTTGACTGTATGTCTGTTTGTCTCCGGGTGGGCCAATTTCACCGTGGGGTAGCTACGGTTTATTGTGTTTGCTGTTAAGAGTAAAAAACATAAACTACTGTTGGTATTTCATTTGGATGTGCATTTATTTTGCGGTTGTTCTACATACAGTATAAAGTGAAAGCACATAAGTTCCACACACACGCGCAGGGAAAATTTATGAGTGCCTTAAGTTTGCCCTTCCCCCACATCCGCCTCTATGAGCTCCGGCCGGTCTTTCGGCTAGGAGACAACTTCTTTCTCTTTTGGGCTCCGGGAGGAGTAGGGGCCGAGGTCTGGCTGTAATCTCCGGGACTCTTCGCCGTTGATGATTATTCAGGCTTTAAAACCGGACTACTCCTTGCCGTAGAGTGGTTCGGCCACTCCGCAAACCATCATGTTCGCCGTTTTGAGGTGTTAAAAGTCACTCACGGGTCCGGTGGTTGTGTTGAGCTACATTTTCCCTCCCCTTCCCAGTTAAAGTCAATTACCGTATTTTCCACTGTATAGGTTGCACCCATATTTTTTTAAGATAACTTTATTATCTTTTTATTATTTTTTTGGCTTTCTTTTCTCTTTCTTCGAGGCTTGCGACCTGTACACCGGAAAGTGCTGTATACACGCAAACAAAAGGCAACAGGGACAGATTTTTATTTTTATTTTCATTTATTGCATTTGTGGGTGTAATTGCCAGCAGTCGGTCATTTGTGGCTTCAGATAGCTACCACTGCTGTGTGGGGTGGTATTTTTTATATTTTTTATTGGGTGCTTTCAAAAGGGGGTGATTTACAACAGGCGGTTTCTTGGTTGGCTATTGGAGCTGTCCAAGGTACTGGCTGGAGGTTTGCTCTCTTCACCCCCCTGTAAAGCACGTGTATAACATTAAAATGGCTGACATACCTATACAGAGTTGGAGAAATTCTGCCCCTGGGACACTCAGATCTGTCTTACATGATTTGTGGGTTTCGTGGAGTAGAAAAGTAGCTGTCAAGAATGTACCTGATGAGAAAAAACGTTTAGTTTCTTGGGTGAATAAGATGAGTCGGTCGGGGATGTTTCCTGGTGTTGATGACCCGTCACCGTCCGCTGCTGGACTGAATAAACTTCTTGTACAGTCTGATAGAGTTTTGAAGTTGGCGTTAGATGAGAAGGAAAGATGTTCTGTTCTAGTGCACAGAAAGAAACATAAGGACTGGCTAAAGGCAGACGAGTTTAACAGAGATTGCTTATTGTTTTTGGATGAGATGAGCAAAATCCTAGGTAGACAGAAACCTGGTCTGAGAAGTATGCACAAGGCAGTTTCATAGATACAAGTTGTTGGTTCACAATCAGATTTATGGACGTCTACAGATAAGGCTTTGGTGCCTGACTCCACAGGGCCCCAACCTAAAGCGGGCCCCATTCTCATACCAGGAACGGAGACATACTCTGAAGCTCAACGGCCTTGTCCTCCTCCTCCTCTTTGTCCTCCTCCTCCTTGCCCTCCTCCGTATGCACCTGTGGCCTTTCTCCACAAAATCAGATGCCTTTGTCGGAGCTCACACCCATAAATCTGGCTGAGCTGTCTCCTGGTTCTGTTTCTGGACACATAGGGACCAGCTCAGACTTACTTCTCATTACAGGAGGTGTTTTACAGACAAGATCAGCTGAAAATAGGAACGTGGTGCAAGCCCATGTGCAGACATTGATGGGTGGTATTCCTACCACTCCTGGCTCTGTAGGTGAACAAAGGGGAGGTGATGTGTTCCGTCCACCGTCCTCTGATGCTTCTTTCAGCGTGACATGTTTGGGGGCTTCATACGACTCCGTACCACTGACCTGTCCTGTCCCAACTACTTGTCCTGACCTCAGACCTCCTGCCACAACTTTTGATAAGGTTACTGGCTGGCAGCGAGGAAATTCAGGTCGTTTGAATAGGATTGCTGACAATGTTCATACCTGCCTTGACGTAGCGCCTCCTGCTCAATACATGTTACCTCTCGTTTCTTCCACCACAGCTGAGGGGGTCCGCAAACAGACTTACACGCCTTTTAGTTTACAGGATACTGAGTTGATCCGTCAGCGTTTGCCTGATATCCAGAAAGGAGGTTCGGCTTGGATCCGCGCTTTTCTGGAGGCATGCGCCGGAATTGTGCCATGTCTGGGTGATTGGAGGAGGGTTTTCACAGCATGCACGTCGTTTGGTAGTTTGACTGAAATAGAACAGGCTGCTGGGACTAAATTGGACCCAGACAGTGACACACTGCACGACCACGTTCAAATTTTATGGCCAATTATACGAGAGAAATATCCGACGTCTATGAAATCTTCAGACTTGTGTGAGATTCCTCCGGCTGTTACAGAACGGGGCACGACCTACCTGTCTAGAGTTAAACTCTTGTGGGAAAATAGAACTGGAAATGATCCAACGATTGATCCTACGACTCAACTGTTGTTCAGAGGAGCTGTAGAGAGCTCTCTGTCTGATGATGTTAAGAAGAGCTTGGCGTCTGTTGTTGGCCTGACAAAGATGGACTATGATTTATGGGCGGCCCACATTGTTCATTTTATTGATCAATCTTTTGATAAGAGGGAGTCTGATGACAGGGAATTGAAATCCCTAGAAACTCAATTAGCTAAGGCCCAGTTGAAAGACATACGTGACAAACTTAATTTCACAAAGGTGAATGCGATTCAGATGCCCCAGATTCAGGGTCCTACTACATCCTCTGAAAATTCATATCAGCAGAGACCTCTGGGCCCATCCACATCCTGGCGCAGAGATCATAACAAACGTCTGAGGGGCAACCCTCAATCCACGGACAGGTGTCGCCGTTGTAACGGGGTGGGGCACTGGTCTTTTCAGTGTCCGACCAAACGGGATTTATCGAGACAGGAGGTGACGCCAGCTCAATATCCACATGATGTATATCCACCACCACCTGATCAAACTCAGCATGGCCCTTTGCCGGGAGCCCATAATCAGGCCCCAGGCCAATTTCCTATTCAATAGGGGTGCCCTGGTCCGACAGTAGGTAGCGTCTTGTATCCGGAGCCTTTGGTCTCGCTGACCATTAACGGCCAAAATCACATGTGTATGGTTGATACAGGAGCCAGGTATTCGACAGTTAACACGTCACTCCCACGATCAAAGAATACCGTACCTGTTGTTGGATTCTCGGGCAAGCCAGAGGAGTGGCCGCTCTCCTGTTACGTACCATGCGTGTGGAATAATCTGCGTTTTGAACACTCCTTCCTGATTTCTGACTCATGTCCAGTGAACTTGATTGGACGAGACATTCTGTGTGATCAGAACGTGACTTTAATGATGAGTCCTGACAACGTCCAGCTGAGTTTTCCTGATGGAACTGTTCAGTACTGTGCTACAGTGAAAAGCTCCCTTCGTCAGATGCTCCAGGTCCAAGGGACTTCTGCTGAGTCTGGTCCAGCTGAACTTCAGGCTGAAGTTTGGTGGGGAGCTGTCCCTGACTTTACAACAACGCTCTTGTACGACACACTGCAGAGCTGGAACGCCTGGATTAATGTCATAAGATCTTATGACACGCTTCCTGATGTGGCACATTGCACGCTGAACTATGACCTTTGTGGTGATGGGGACTACGATGTGCTCTGGACAGGACTGCTGGAACATTGTCAAGAGACTGGTGAATTTCCAGTGGCTGAAATCATGGACATCTACGTTGCCCCTGAGGGAGTGGTGGCAGCTGTGAAATTGCCCGCACCGTTAATGCAACTGTATATGCTTGGCGATGTGTCAGCTCCCCATGTGTCATTGATGGTTGTGTCTGGTGCTGATGCGAAGAATTTAGGTCCTGTGATGAGATGCTGTCTTGCTGTAAGGGAATGGGTGCCTACAAAAAATCCACACTTACACTATTCTCCAGAAACTGATACTTACAGGATCACACACAGATCATTCACATTATTGTTACCTGAGAAACATTTTCTGCCTAGATCACATGGCAGAGAAAACACAGACCATGTTGATACGGACAAACTGTTAGCCAGTTTGCCTGATACACTTTGGGCCAGAAGTTCTACGGATGTGGGCCTGCTAAATGTCAAACCTGTCTCGATAATTCTGAAGCCGGGCACAATTCCGATCTATAAACATCAATATCGACTCCGACAGGAGCAGATTGACGGTATTGAGCAAACTATTAAGGGTTTGCTGGAAGCTGGTGTGTTGCAACCTACAGTTTCGAGCTGGAACACGCCTCTACACCCGGTACCAAAAGCTGATAAATCTCATTACCGTTTAGTCCATGATTTGAGGCCTATAAATAAGGTTGTTGTTCCATCTAATTATGGAACTCCGAATCCTTATGTCATGATGAATGCTATTCAGCCTGAACACAAGTTTTTTACTTGTATTGACCTGGCGAATGCGTTCTTTTGTGTGCCTCTGGACGCTGGATCAAGGGATCTGTTTGCATTTACCTTTAAGGGGAAACAATACACGTACAGTAGATTACCTCAGGGGTTCGTGGATTCACCCTCTTTGTTCAATCATGTGTTAAAGCAAGTCCTTACTGATTTGCCTTTGCCACCAGGAGTGGTCTTAATCCAATACGTCAATGATATTCTGATAGCAGCTCCATCTTCAGAAGCTATTATGCAGGCATCTGAAGCTGTGCTTCGACATCTAGCTCAGTGTGGTTTTAAAGTGTCAAAACACAAATTGCAGGTGGGCCGTTCAAAAGTTCAGTTCTTGGGTAGGCTCATCTCTGGCTCTGGCCTGCAACTGACGCCATCTCAGAAAAGCTCCATTTTAAATCATTCTAAACCAGCAAATGTTAGGATGATGTTAAAATTTTTGGGGTTGATCAATTACAGTAAGAACTTCATTCCTGATTTCAGCCGTAAAGTGGCTCCTCTGAGAAGCCTCATTTAGGCTGTAGGTTATAAAAATTATGTGTCCCCACTGCAGTGGACGGAGGAAGCTGACAGAGCATTTGTTGAGATTAAACAAGCTTTGTTTGATGCGTGCTCTCTGCAGTGTCCAGATTACTCCTTGCCATTTCACTTGGATGTGGATGAAAAAGACGGATTTGTGAATGCCGTCTTGTTTCAAAGAGGGGAAGCTGACTCTGAGAGGCACGTTTTGATGTATTATAGTTCAAAATTAGATCAAATTGAAGTTGGCCGCCCTACCTGTGTGAGACATGTAGTGGCCATTGGAAAGTCTGTTTTAAAGACATCACATATAACTATGGGGAATGAGGTTTTTGTTCACACAATTCATGACGTAAAATCTTTTTTGGACTCATAAACATTCACATTTTCAAATCAAAGAACAGAAAACCTCAGAAGATTATTATATAATTCACATATACATTTTACAAGCCAGGGAACAAATATGGCTGCGCAGATGGACACCACACAAGATCATAACTGCATTAGTGACACCGCAGAGGAAATGAAATTACATGAAAACCTTTCTAAAGATCCTTTAGACCAGCCAGACATGACACTGTTCTGTGATGGGCATAGTCATAGAAATGAAACAGGCGCATTGGTCACTGCGTTCGCTGTGGTGGAAAGAAGAGATGCAGGTTTTGTTGAACTCAAGGCAGAAGTGATGAACCAGCCAGCTTCCGCACAGCTAGCCGAGCTAAAAGCTCTAAAGAAGCTTGTAATTTTGCAACAGGGAAAAATGTGAATATTTACACCGACTCAGCGTATGTTTTTCAGGCAGTATATGTTGACCTCTGTCACTGGAGGAGAAAGGGATTTGTCACCTCATCTGAAGAACCAGTCAGACATTTTAAACAATTACTGGAATTGTATTATGCATTGCAGTGGCCTAGACAAGTGGCAGTAATTAAATGCAAGGCCCATCAGAAGAGTAGCAATTTCATTGCTCAGGGAAATCATGAAGCAGATCAAGCTGCTAAAAAAGCTGCAGGCTATATTTTAAGGACACAGATGGTCCGGGGATATGAGAAAAAGAGTTCTGAAGACTATTTTGAAAAGGAATTTACTCTAGAGTATATCAGAGAGTTACAAAATGTGGCCGTTCCGCACGAGAAGCAGGTATGGTTAGACCATGGAGCTAAAAAGGATAGTGGACAAATCTGGAGAAATCATGAGGGTAAAATTGTAGCTCCAGCTGGGTTGTTCAACCTGTTATGCCAAGAAGCACACAGCAGGGGGCACTGTGGTACTTTAAAACTGATTGACTTGATCTCACAGAATTGGTGGAACCCATATGCCTCTTCTATTGCAAAATATTTTGTACAGACGTGTGAAATATGTTCCCACCATAATCCAAAAATGGCACTTAAAACTGGACTTGGTGGTTTTCCAATGCCTCAGGCAAAGTGGAAAGAGATTGTGATAGATTTTACTGACATGGGTGTTGAAAATAGAGTGGATGGAAAGAGATATTTACTCGTTTGCGTAGATCAATTTAGTAGGTGGGTGGAAGCCTTTCCAACTAAAACTGAAAAGGCAAAAGAAGTAATAAAGTGGTTGACAAAGGAGTTGATCCCCAGATTTGGAGTTCCTTCAGTGATCAGATCAGATAATGGTTCCCATTTTGCAAATGAGGAAATGAGAGAAGTTGAGAAAATGTTTGGCATTCGACACAAGTTTGGAGCGGTCTATCATCCAGCGTCACAAGGAATTGTAGAACGTGCTAATCGCACTCTTAAAGAAGGGTTGGCAAAGGTTTGTGCAGACAAAAAATTGAAATGGCCTGACGCCCTACCTACAGTGCTGTTCAACTTAAGGTCAACTCCAAACACTACTCTGAATGAAAGCCCTCATGAGATACTTACAAGAAGGAAAATGCCATGCCCTTTCACCCATCAGTTGCCGTCAGAAAGTACTATGTTACAATTACAACATTATGATATATCAGAGTACTTGAAGAGGCTTAATAATACTGTAATGAGCATTTCTCAACAGATTCAATTGATCCACACTGCAGAGGGAGAACAACACGTGCCCAAGTGGATACAGGTGACTGGATTCTAAGAAAGGTAGCCCGTTTTAACTGGTCGCAGCCTAAATGGGAGGGCCCTTATAAGGTGGCTGCCGTCACTTCTCACTGTGTTAAAATTTGGTTGACTGAGGAAAAGCTCAGTAACTGGATTCATAAGACACACTGTGTTAAAAGCTCTGACCCTTCTCTACGCACTCTGCAGCAGGTACGAAAGGACTTGGCTAAGCTGAGCACATCTGAAGAGCTGAGCACATCCGAAGGGCTGAGCACATCTGGAGAACTGGGTGCATCTAAGGAACTGTGTGAGCCATCTGTACAGAGTGACAATGCAGCTCCACCTTCAACTGAGAGCTTCGATCCACCGGTTCCAAGACCCCGATACAACTTGAGGAAAAAATCAAAACAAACTTAAAATAACATTACATAAAAGGAGACATTGTTTGTTGTACATAATTGTTGTAGGAAGAATGAATTATCTAGCGGTTAGGTTAAGTGTGATAACCACTTTGGGAATTATTTTGATTACAGGACTCACTCTGTGGGTTGCATCGAAAGCTAGGACAGGCTCCCCTGAAGTTGTTCACGACAATGTCAACAGATCTTGTGATGAGGACCCTAACTTCTTGCTCAGAAGAGGGGAAGATGGAACAGAGGTTGCAGATGTTCAGATTCAGGTACACCCAGACTCTGACATTAGCAGATCAAAGAGATCCATGATAGTTAATTTCCTACAGTTTAACTTCACAGTTGGGGTGACTGCATCTGTTAAATTTGACCTTTGCTCTGTGATGTACTGTGGTGCGAGGCAGGAGTCATTTATTTGGGCAGTGAAGTATATTTGTGTGACTTATGGGCATGACATGAATTGCGGGGACTGGAATAATGTGTTGTGTAATTCAGGGCCTGCTGATTGGGGTTACAGACCAGAAAAAGCGAGAAGAGGGAAGTATCCGTTACAGGAACGCTTGTCAATCATACAAGATCATACTAAAAGCACCAGGTGTCTAGCACAAAATACATGTAATTCTTTGATTTTGACTTTAAAGAATCCTCAGAGGCAGGATAGTGACACTTATATACTGGGAGTTCATGTTTCTGGCAAAGATCCAACGAGTCCGTTCAGGATAAATGTGGTTCAGAGGGAGGAAAGTCAGATTGAATCAGATCAAGAGGTGTCTTATATGACAGATGTGACATATGAAGAAAAGTTGGCTCTGGAGACAGGTTTCACACAGCAAAATTACTGGATAGAGTATGTTGAAAATGCAGCAGAACAAGTGAAGTATAAGGATTGCGTTGTTTGTGCGAAGGCCAGGCCAGCGTTATTAATGATGACATCACCTCTTTCAAATGATTCATGTTTTCACTGCATGTTGGAACTACATATGAAGGAAAATCCCTCTGATAGTTGCAAAGGTTTGGAGAAATATTTTCCCATGGCCCCCAGAGATACAATCCCACCTGTTTTCACTCCAGTGAGAAACTCTTACACTTGTCTGGTTAGGAAAATTCCGGGAGGTACATCTGTAGATGAAATGTCATCCATGCCCCACTGTCCTTTTCAGCTATTAAAATCTAAAATCTAAATACTAATAATGCTCATTGTGGTCAACAAAGGAAGACTGTGGAGATGATGGGGTCACCATGCAGTCTGAGGAAAGGCCTGAGAATGAGGGAGTGGAGGATGAGGAGGAGAGTGTAAGTGCATGATAGATGAAATTATATACATTCTCAATCTTAATAATGATTTAATAATCACTTTTTACTGATAATACTGATGAACCTGTTGTTTGTTTAGGAACCACTTCCCTGAAGTCTGTTCAGAAAGTTAATTGTGGAGCTTTTTGCTGAGGAAGAGGCACAGAACATAATGTCACTGCTCCATGTCCATGAAGAAATAAGTGGAGAGAGGATTGCAGATGTACCAGGACATTCCACCAGCCATTCTGCCTGAGGACCCTGCTACTGGGAGTTGGAGACAATTATATCAGAAAAAAATTAGATTTAGCAGCTTTAACAGTTTTCTGATAGAGACACCAACTCTCCCTTAATATTTGAAACGAAACCTGTAGCCTGTTCACTTACAGCCTGTAGCCTGTCCACTTACGTTCAGCTCTCCGACACTGCTGTCTAATGGCTCCAGTGATGTAATTCAGCCAAGGCTCTGATTTAAGTTTCGTTTTTCTGGTTTTAGGGGGAGCAACATGGTCCAGAACATTTAAACAGACATAGCTAAATGGAGAGGTTAGCTCCTCAGTGGAAGGAGACACCACACTGTAAAAAAAATCCGTAGTTTTTACGAAAAAAAAACTGGCAGCTGTGGTTGCCAGAATAAATCTGTAAAAAATACACTGAACATGTAAACAGTTGTAAGTAAGTAAGTAAGTAATGTTTATTTCTAGAGCGCTTATCACAGACATAAAATCACAAAGCGCTGTACAACAAAATCAATGGCAAAAGTATACACAGAATAAAACAAGCATAAAATCTACAAATATCAATCAATGCAAAATACAATAAAATCATGACATAAAAGCCTGAGCAAATAAAAGTGTTTTCAGTTGTTTTTTAAAAACCTCAACAGAGTCAGCAAAACGAAGCTGCAGGGGCAGACTATTCCAAAGCCTGGGGGCCACTGACTGAAAGGCCCTGTCCCCTTTAGTTTTCATCCGCGTACGTGGAACATCCAAGAAGTTCTGGGTCTGTGATCGTAGGTCACGGGCAGCAGAGTATTTAGTCAAAAGCTGACAAAGGTATACAGGAGCCTGGCCATTTAAAGCTCTGTACGTGAGCACAAGGACTTTAAAACGGATTCTAAACTCAACTGGGAGCCAGTGAAGTGAACAGAGTTAGCTGTAACTTCAACAGTTTTATGATGTACAATTAACAAGCTATTTTGTAAACTTAAATAGATTTTCAATGTACTTTTTACAATATTTTAATGTAAAAAATACAAATCAAACAGTAAATTTTACAGATTATTTTACTTAGATGTACATTTAAAATCTGTTTAAGTTTACAATATTTCTTGGAAATTCTACATATTAAAACTGTTGAAATTACAACTAACTGTAAAACTGTTTACGTGTTCATAGTATTTTTTACAGATTTATTCTGGCAACCACAGCTGCCAGGTTTTTTTTGTAAAAAGTACAATTTTTTTTATTTTTTTTTACAGATTTATTCTGATAACCACAATTGTCAGCTATTTTTATAAAAAATATACAGTATTTTTTTTTTTTTAGCATTTTTATTTAGCAAATTAGCATGAACATGTCACTGTTTTACAAACAAAACAAGACTTACCCAAACAAATTTCACATACTCAGCATTAGTGAAATACGAAAAATAAAACTTGTTAGAATGACTTTCAAATACTAAAATTAAATTAAATTAAAACTTAATTAATTAAAACTAAACTAAAAGTTTTTCTCATCCGTTTATGTAAAAAACGAAAATGTAAAAAATAAGAACAGCTTCAAAAAACGTAATGAAACATTTCTGTTTTATACTTAGTGTTTCCAATTTTTTTAATTAAACCAAAATACCAGAATAGCCCAACTGTCTGTGAAAACATACAAAATAACTTCAGCCACATTTACAGCTCTGTTTCTTATGTCACACACAACTGCCGTGTGTTCATATTTTAACAATACAAAACCTTTAACCTTTTACAGGCTTTTCTAACAAAATCAAAAGATCTATACCGTACACTGATGTATAGTATGTAAAAAAAACAAACAAAAAAAAACAGCAATGACACTGTAACAATTGTTTATCTTTTTTGCATTGTAACTCACAGGTTTAGTCCGTATTCAGACATCACGCCACTCATGATCTGAGAGCTCCTGGATTAACGTGAGGACTCTGGGATTCACGTGAAGACGGGATGTGCGGGTCTTTTCAACTTTAGTGCCTTTTTCTTGGTTGATTCCAAAGAAGCACCTAAAGAAATACAAAAACAAACAAAAAAATCAGAGGACATAATTGATATACAGTAAGGGTTTTCGTTAGATAAACCTTCAGCCCCCCAGTCAGAGCGTGTGTGAGTAATGTGGACTTTTTGCTTTTAGGATTGTGTGTCTAAGAGTGTGTGTGTGCATGGGTTTGTATTGTGAGGACCCACTGTCCATCAAATGTCTCTTTTTTGACTAATTGTATAAGAGAATACGCTAACAATAGATTGTTTCTGACGTCCATAATGGCGAAGATGGGCGGTCTTTTGGGGTGCATGACATCATGTGCAAAGGGTCAATAGGATCAAACAAATATGATATGAGCCATATGATAGAATAGCAACATGTCTAGTAGGGTGTATCTCACCTCTTGCCCATTGACCCCTTGAGATAGGAACTGTAACAAGTGCAAGATGACTGACTGACAAACCAATAAAGAGAAGAGGACGGTAACTCACCTTTGAAGACATTCCAGAGTTGATGCAAGGCCTGATGGGTAGTGGATGTTGAAGGAGTAATAGCTGCCAAACATCATGCAAAGGGCAGAAATTAAGGAAGGGATGTTGCCATGCACAATGTTCCGATCCAAACTCAGCATAAACCGTCTGGCAGCAAAGCAGGACTGTCCTAAAAAAATAAAGAAATGGGCTTAGTTTGCCAATACTGTTTTTAATTTGAACACAACAATATTAAGTTTCAGTAAATACATTTAAAAGAGCGAAGGAAAAACACATTAGTAAAAGTATGTATGTTGTGTACATGTAGTATGTATGTTGCATATAGTATATATATGTATTCTATATGTTTGTTGTATGATGTATTCTATATGTATGTAGTATGCATGTATGTAGTATGTATGTATGTAGTATGTATGTATTCTGTATGTATGTATGTAGTATGAATGCATGTAGTATGTATGCATGTACTATGTATGTATGTATGTATGTATGTATGTATGATGTATGTATGTATGTATGTATGTATGTATGTATGCATGTTGCATGTATGTATGATATATGTATGTATGTATGTATGTATGTATATGTATGTATGTATGTATGTATGTATGTATGTATGTATGTATGTATGTATGTATGTATGTATGTATGTATGTATGTATGTATGTAACATGTATGTAACATGTATGTAACATGTATGTAGTATGTATGTAAGGAGGGAGCATGTATGTATGTAGCATGCACCAGTATGTAGTATGTATGTATGTAGTATGTATGTAACATGTATGTATGTAGCATGTATGTAGTATGAATGTAGCATGTATGTATGTATGTATGTATGTATGTAGTATGTATGTTACATGTATGTATGTAGCATTTATGTTGTATGTATGTATGATGTATGATTGTATGTATGTAGTATGTATACCGAGTGATAATATCAACAAACCTCATTGTCAGCAAAGGGTGTAGGCTTCAGGGCAGGCACATGAACCTCTTCATAACCTTTGCGTTGCTTACGAAGAGCCATCTGGGAGCTGGCAACGTTTGTTGGCCATGAAATGGCTACCCTGAGTGAAGGTCAAGTCTTCAAGGTCCAGAAGCTGTCGAGGCACCACTGACTGTAGGAGAACACGACAGCTTTAATAGTCTGGCACATTTCCATCAAGTGTATGTCTCTATAGAAAATGTGACAGTATTTACCTCTCCATGGCCAACGTCCAATGCTTCCAAGTCATCAACGCGAGACTTCCTCACACTCTCCCTGCGAGATCGCTCTTCCTAGAAAACAAAACCGAGCTGTGATGGTCCACACAGACAAATGGTTTTATGGCATAACTTCACAAACAGGAATTCTTACCCGAATTATGTCCTCCTTCTCTGTCTCCTGAAGCTGGTAGAGAATCTTTGACAGCTCCTGATCCGACTCCATTTTCCCTATGATACGTTGTGACGGTTTTATTAAAAGGGGTGCCAGCCAGGTATCCCTCCTGACAGTTAGGATGACCAATTTTGAGTTACTTTTGTATTTTTTATTTTTTTTAACCTGTCACACAAGGACCATCCACTTAATGGTGTTGACCCTTTACAATTTGAATGACAAAAAAAACCAACAAAACTTCATCCTTTTTTCTTTTACACAAAAAACAAACAAAACATCTTCCACATAATTTCTTTTTTTCTTTCTTTCAGGTTTTATATTTTTAAATGTCCATAAACAAAATAAACACAAATCCCCCCATCAAAAATAAGTTCTCAAGTCTTTTCTTGTCTTCCACAATCAACAGGTCAAAGGTTCCATATATTTACTGCTCCCATATTTTACTGCTCCACAGCAAGAGCTGTGGAATAACAAAAGCAATAATCAGGCCCAAGTGCCATTTAAATGCTCACAATAAAAAACAGGAAAAAGAATAAATAGACTTACAGGTCTCAGATAAGCAGAATCAGAAATCCATAGGTTGTTTTTGTTTTTGTCATCTGTAATGAACAAATGTAATATTTTGAAATCACTATGGGGCATAACTGATTAATTTTTAGTAATATTAAATATTTAATTCAGGGACTTACGAATAATGAACTGGGTGACGTCACACGCTTCCAGGATCTCCGGATTCACAGCGGAGAGCGCACAGGAGTAGATGCACGTTTCCTTTTTGTTTGTTTCTGTCGGTCCACGGTGATGTCTTCCAGCAGGAAGTGAAGGGTTTTGGCACAGGCGAGGGATTGCACAACCTCGGATTAAATTTTAATAGTTTAACCAGGGACGCAACACTAGTGGAATCCTTGACTCTCTGGTCTGGAGAGAAACTGCCATCTTTTAACTGGAAGGGGAAACGAGCTTGAACAGTGGAGCAATCAGGTGAGTTCACAGCTGTGATCCAGGTGCGTCTTTAAGTGTGGCAGGATGGGAGGGGCCGAGGAAGAACAAAAAGTAATGAGAGCAGCTCTGAAAATGAGCAGGCTGTCACAACGTTCATTTTATGCTTCACTCTGAGCGCTCGCCAGCATGGTACAATACTTAACTGTGTGTATGTGAAAAGACACAAACAATTTCAAAATAAAAACAATATGGCAGAACGTTGTGGCAAACTTTCATCCAGCCAGACTTGACTTACTCATGCAACGGTGCTGACGGAGGATTTTAATGAAATCGAATGCGTTGACGCCCAACAACAGCACCAGCTGGTTCTCACATTCTCTGTCATCACTGGCAGTCTGTAAAACAGGAGAAAAGGGGTGTCCAAAAGATCTGTGTGTGTGTGTGGGGGGGGCACGAGTCAACTATCAACAAATGTCGACAGACAAACCTTGAGGATTTCTAAGACTTCATCAGCTTTCTTTTGAGAGACAATGGCATCGTCATAGAATAATAAGAATAATAATGAATTTAATTTACAACGCACTTTTCATTAACAAAAATCTCAAAGTGCTAGAAACGACTGAACTGACGCTGGAGCCAAAAGGCATCGATGTCTCTAGGATGTAAATCTTTTTTCTTCATAGTCATCACATCACCTGTTTCTCCGAGCTACAAAAACAGGAATTAATTAACAATAAAAATAAATGTCTGAATAAAAAGGCTAAAGTACTGAATAATGACAAGAACACTACACTTACCGTACATTGGCTGTAAGTGTAGTGGTCACACATGCCGTCTTCATCTGAGTGTTCATCTCGTACTTCTCCAAACTGGTCTTCATCTCCTTCCTGCAAACCAGAAAAATTATTACTTTTATAATTTATTTGGAGCACAAACATCTGTATGTTCCAAAGCTTTTGGGGACAAAATTTGCAATAACTTTTATCACTGAAATTCAAAGTCAGGTGAATCTTATTTTCAGTGAGGGTCAGTTCGTTGTGCAGAAAGCTGTTGGAACAAAAAGGAATTTAACATCATGAAAAAAAAAACTTTACCTTTAAAAAAAAAAATTCTTATCTGACTTTATAGCACAAGGGTTCCTGAGCTTAACCGTTCCTTAATAAATTCACGTAATGGTCAAATCTGTTGGATTTAAAAAGTACCCTGATGCATGCTCAATAATCCAGGTAGAAAAATCTAAAAAAGCTAAGTCTGGTCCTCTGGACAGTCAAAAAAATAAATAAATGTAGAAACGTTTCGTCTTTCGTCCAAAAGACTTCCTCAGTCTGAGCTGCTGTATTCAGCTCAGTCTTATAAATAGCACCCTCTCACAGTGGATCAACCAGTTGGCTGATGACCGCCGAAACCAGCTGCTCACATGATCAAGGAGGACCATCAGCCTAACGATGGATCGTTAGCACCCTGATGGTTGTTTGCTATTCACAGAGGGCTGAGTGATACAAGCAATAACAGCATTGTAAGAGGGGGACAGTTGAACCCGGAGGCCTCCACCTCTGTTTAATGATGGGCGGTTTCTTTTCACAAAGATGGACTCCTTTACTCCTCTCTCAAACCATTGTTCCTCTCTATCAAGGATGTGAACAGCTTCATCCCTGAAAGAGTGACCGCTGGCCTGTAGATGAGTGTAGACTACAGAGTCCTGGTCTGATGATGTTGATCTTCTGTGCTTTTTTACATTTTTCTTCCTGGATTATTGATCATGCATCAGGGTACACTTACATTGGCTGTAAGTGTAGTGGTCAGGTCACACATCCCAGACAGCATTTACATTTGGGCCGGATCCGTTTTCAAGTCGCCAGATCCGCATAACAGTCAGATGCGGTTTACACCTCTGAGCCAACTCCTTACCGGGCTTGTTTACAAGTTGCCAGATCCGCATAACAGTCAGAGACGGCGTGGTGTTGTGTACCAGTTCTGCCCCGATTCTGGGATCATGAGCCTGCACTGACACCTGCACTGGGTGTGGTTCTGATCCGGTTTTTGCCTGCAGACCGAATGCGCCAGCCTCAGAGGTTTAATCTGGCTCTGATCTGGTTCCAGACTGCAAGCCAACTGCGCCTTCCTTGGCTTTATTTTTAAAAGCAACAGACGCAGCACTAAGAGAAGTGACCGCATGCTTGTGGTAAGTGTATTTAAATGTATTATGAAATAAACCTCAAACGGAACGGAATTATAGGGCTTTATCTTTGCAGTGTACTCTTGCATGACTTGATTAGCTTTCCCCCGTGGATTCGTTTAATTCTTTTAGCAGTTAGCGATTAGCATTTCATGGTAGGATTAGTATGCTAACCCCGGCGCTAACATTAGTTTCTGACAACAATGTATTAAAATGTAATATGAAAGAAACTTCAAACTGAGTAAAACGGAATTGTAGGGCTTTATCTTTGCAGTACTGTATAGTGTTGCATGACTTGATAGTTTCCCCCGCGCCGTCGATTTGTCAGAGTTTCTTCCTTTTAGCAGTTAGCGATTAGCTATTAGCATTTCACAGTTAGCATTACTAGTAAACTAAAACAAAATAAAGTAAGTAATCATTAACATATTACCAGCCATTTTTCTGCGGGACTTACAATAGGGGCCATAGCAAATTTTTATTTTATTTTTTTATGCCTGTACTCTGTAGTGGAAAACAAAAGCTAATCGGCCCGTTCAACTTGATGTAAAAACAAGTAGCTGATTGCTTGAACCAACTACGGCATGTATACATCTGTTGGTTTGATAAAAAAACAAACATCACACAGTAATAGTTCACTTTATGCTAAACTGTTAGTTTTGTTCTTCCTCTTATGTTTGTAATTGCTAGTGCTTTTCAAACAAAGTATCTAGTTAAATTGTTTTGATAATCTAATGAGAAAAAAGGTATGTATTTGTAATTTTGTAATGTTTTTCCATTACAATGTTTGTTTTTATATGTTAAACTGAAATAAAGGTTTTTATGCAATAATAGAGAACTATAATAGATTTCACTGTTGTATCAAATCCAGGATGCAATTTTAAGTGCTGACTATGTGCATAATTTACAGGTTACTTATAATAAGTAAAGCCAATCAATCACAGATACACGTACTTGTACTTAACCAAAAACATTAAATGTACTTTTTTTTTTTTTTAAAGATCTCCCACATGTCCCTGTCACAACTTTTTCACACGGACTTGTCAGGTAACATCTGTATATTTTTGCATTTACATACTGTATGCACACACATTTTTCAGTATTTTATTGGTTTTCCCCTTTCATTTTTCTGTCAATTTACCAGTTTGTCTTGAAAATAAAGACCAAGAGCTGCTGGATCCAGGTGTACATAAAGAAGAAGTTTCAGGCCCTGTACACACGTAGCCTGGTGTTTGAAAAACGAATATTTGCACACAAAAAATATCTCTGTCCATACATGTTCGAATATTTAAAATGTTTGTTTACATGTCCCGTTTTTTTCACCACAGAACGTTGTAAAGTTGTAATGAATATGCTGAACCCATAGGTGGCAGTGTAGTGCTGTCACAACCCTTCAACTCATGCAGCCACACTTCCTGTTATTTATTTATTTATTTTCTTTCGTTTGTGTGGACAGACCGTGAGGTTGAACTACTATTAAATACCGTGTTGGAGTACAAAATTAATAAAACGCAGGAAAATGTCGACTAGGAATCATGTCAGAGCAGGTATGTTGACTTTTTAGTGCTTTTTTTAGAGCATTATGTGACGTGAGTGCCGCTCCAGCTGGACCGGCAGAACCAGTTTTGCCGGTCCAGCTGGAGCAGAAAGCTCCGTTCTGAAAGTCCACAAGCAGACTCGAAAACGGAGAGTTCTCAAATCTTCACTTTGGCCGGAGTTTTGTTATTATTCGTTTATAGTTACATCAACCGGCGTTCACGTGTGGATGAAAGGCTAAACCGCATGCTAAACTGTTCGGTTTTACAGATAAACGGCTACGTGTGTACAGGGCCTCAGTGAGACCACTCTCTGAACAGGTAAATGTTAATCAGTTTAGATAAAGCCAATCAATCACAGATGCAGCATGTACTTTGAGTATTTTGAGAATCACAGGTTTACACTATATATCCATCCTAATGCACATTGCTGCTTTTATCATTTACTTTGTCATGAAATGAAGACCCTCTTTATCCTGTTTCATTTACTGTGAGGAAACAAACTAACATATAAATGTGTGTGTGTGTTCATAATTCTTTTAACCTTCATTATTATTTGCAAATATAAATGAAATATTCTTCTTTTCCAGTAATGCGGGACACAATTTGAAGTGCTGGCCATGCGCTTGATTTGCATGTTACTTTTAGGTAAGTGAAGTTGATTAGTCAGATGTCACAACATGTACTTGTACCTAACCTAAAAGAATAAAGTGCATATATATGTGTGTGTGTGTGTTTTTTTTTTTTCTTTCAGTATTTAATTGGTTTGTTCCTTGGACGTTTCTGTCAATTTACCAACTTGTCTTGGAGAAAAAAGACCAAGAGCTGCTGGATCCAGTTGTACATAAAGACATATCCCTGAGCCACTCCCTGAACAGGTAAGTGTTGACTAGATCAGGTAAAGTCAATCAATCATATATGCTAAAAAATGTATTTGTACTTTAAGAGTAAATGTACTTTTGTTTTAAAGGTCTCCCACCTACCTGCTCCAACATTTTCCTCTGGACCTGTTGTCAGGTATAATCTGTAAATTTTAACATTTAAATACTGTATACACACACATTTCAGTACTACATTGTCTTTTTTTTCCCCTTGGCTAGTCTGGGAGAAAAATACCTAAAGCTTCTGGATCCAGTTGTACACAAAGAAGTACCTGTGAGGCCAACCCTGTAATGGGTAAGTGCTGACTACTTTAGTTTTTGTTTTCCATTGTTTGGTATGTTCATTGTTATGGAATCAATCAATCAATCAAAACTTTATTTCAGACGCATATGGTCCATAGTAACAAAATGGAAGATCAAAACTGACATAATTAGAAGTAAAAGCATGTATATGGACTGATAAATTAATAAATACACTAAAAATGCACCAATTAAATTACAAAGGAGAAATTTACTTCATGTTATATAATTTAATTGGCCTTTTTATTTTCCAGGTTAGTTCCAATAAATTATATATTTCTGCTTATAATTTACATTTTACTGTATTTTTAAAATATATATTTTTGTTTTTCTTGTAGATGCATTTGTGCCTTTTAATGTTTATATTCAATTATTGTTTATTTTTTTTCCCACAAGTTTTTCTTTTTTAAATGGGTCTTACATTTCTATGTCTCCTGTTTTGACTTTACCTTATGCATTTCTGCTTCATGCACAGTAGATCTACACATGGATCCTGCTCCTTCCTGTTTTTTTGACCAATAGAAGTGGAGTAGTGGTGTAAAAACACATGGAAATAAAAAGACTTTTGGGGGAATAAATATAAAATAAATAAATACTTACAATATAAATATTGGGAGGCACAAATGCACATACAAGTAAAAAGGAACACAAAAATATGTTTTTAAAAACAGTAAAATGTAAAGTTTATTGGAACTAAGCAGAAAAAATAAATATGAAGGTAAATTAAATTATAAAACATGAGGTAAAGTTCTCCTTTTTTAATTTAATTGATGCATTTCAAATGTATTTATTGGTCCTTTTATATACAGTATTTTGGCTTTTACTTCTAATTATGTCAGTTGGGGTTCTCCATTAATTGTTACCTGCATGATTTTAATTTATTTTACAATCTCTGATGTCCATATCCTCTGACCTAGGCCTCACTGAATTCTCTAATACTTGACTAAATGTGTTGAGAGCCTCCAGCTGACTACATGCACACGTAAGTTATGACAATTTCTTATGTTTGTTTGTTTTTGTTTTATTATATTGTTTTTTGGTATTGCCTGGTTATAATCTTGTTTTTCTTTGTGCTTTTCTTAGGCTCCTGTCTGACCTCCAAATGCTAATGTTGCTAGCAATGAGGAAACCTCACATCTTCCACAAAGTGCTAAGGTGAATCTACTACTGCCACAGACGGTCCTGCATCTGGAGATTCATCACAGATGACCACTTCATCAAGTTTGCGGACGACACAACAGTGGTAGGTCTCATCAGCAACAACGATGAGACGGACTACAGGAACGAGGTGAGCCGCCTGGCCTTGTGGTGCGGACACAACAATCTCACTCTCAACGTGGAGAAGACAAAGGAGATTGTTGTGGACTTCAGGAAGAGGGATGCCCAACATGCCCCTCTGACCATCAACAGCACCGCAGTGGAGAGAGTAGACAGCACCAAGTTCCTGGGAGTCAGGGCCGGACCTGCCTATAAGCGAACTAAGCGGCTGCTTAGGGCCCTGTGGCCACTAGGGGGCCCCATGAAGGACACACCTGGATGAAAAACAGGAAGCTCGTGCTTCCTGTTTTTCATCCTCTTTCCTTCTCTGGATCACAAAGTCTTTATCTGAGGTAAGTGACTGTTATGTGCTTAATAGGAAACAAAAAAACGTTTTATCACTATTTTTAGAGTACATTTTGACCAATGTGTTTTTTGCCGTTGCATGGTTTTACAGTTTTTTCATTTGCACACGGAGTTGGTGCTCGCTAACGCTAACGCTAATGACGAAGATCATAGAAGAGGGCATTGCAAGCTAAAGCTCAAAAATCTTCTAAAAGTTTTCAAGGAATCATGTTTTCTATAAACAAATGTTTACAGTATTGATGTGTTTTATTATTTAATTGGTGAATTTCCATTTTTAAATAGTTGTCTGTGTGTGAAAAATGGACTTATGTCTCATAGTTCTTTTTCTGAAATTTAAAGCTACTGATAACCAAGTAGTCGACAATGTCTAAGCAGACATATCCCTCAGGGGCAGAGAAGAGAAAGAAAAAAAAGGTTGAAGTGACAAACAAACAAGCTCAAGGTATTAAATTTTTTACATTAAATGTACTGACTACTTTGTTGTTTTGTTGCTTGACAGGATCGCTTCACATCACTGAAGGTCATAAGAGACAAATTTGGAGTTCTTCACAAATTCTGTGACATGGATGATGAGGCACTCAAACAGCACTGTGAGCTCCTTGGGAACACACTCAGTGATGGAGAGAAGACTGATGTGGACTGGCAGGAACTAGCTACAGAAATAAAAAATCTTCCAAACCTCCCCACATCAAGCATGACCAGTTTTGATCTTCTCACCTTCATCCACCAAAAGCAGTTAACTGGACTTTATCCAAACCTGTGGGTAGCTTTGAGAATAGCCTGCACATTGCCTGTGACAGTGGCATCAGCCGAGAGAAGTTTTTCAAAGCTAAAACTGATCAAAACATACCTAAGGTCCTCCATGGGACAGGAAAGGCTGAGTGGATTGGCCATCATCAGCATCAACCATGAGGTTGGACGACACATTTCATATGATGACATCATTATTGATTTTGCTTCCAAAAAAGCAAGGAGACCCACTATTTGAAAATAAAAACCAAGAGACATGTTAAAAGGGAAGTGATTAAGCTGCAGTAAAGTTTTCTTTATTCTTTTTGGTATTTTATTTGTTTTGTTTAATATTTATTTTTGTGTTTTAACTATTTTTTCACATTTTGTGTTTTTTATTTTTTCTAAATATTTTATTATTTGTTTAAAGGGTTTTTGTTGTTTATTTTATTTAGCTTTTTGTAAATACTTGTTTTGTATTGTTAGTGTTAAAAGTCTACAAGTACTTAAGATTAGAAAGTGTATTTTATATTTATTTTCTTACTTTTGATTTTTATATTTCTTTATAGAGAATGTAAATTGTTTTTGTGCAGGTTTTACATTGTTCTTCTTGTTGAGATTTTAATGTGTCCTATTTGTTACTGAAGTTCTGTTTTTAAGGATACTTTTTTAGCATTGAAGTTGTTTTTTGCCTGACATGGCTTGTTACATGTTGTGATTTAAAGATTAAATATAAAAACACACCATAATCTTTTATTGCATTTTTTTATTCTGTGTATGTAAAACTATAGGTTTAAAGCCCCCTTGTGGTCAAATAGAGTTAATACCATTGAACAAGTTCATTTAGACAAAAGCAAAACAAACAAAAAGACTGTACTTATGTAGGATCTTTCTACCTGCAAATGAAAAAACACAATTTGTACCATCAGATGCTCACACAATCATATATTTTTAGTGAGTGTGCTTAGCAGTAAACTATGATACACCATGGTCTTAGAATAAAAGTGTTGTGCAAAAGGTTTATAATTACATACAGCATTTGGTTTTGTGTATCTTTCAATGTCTACAAAGGCAAAGCAAAGTAGGGCCCCCAAAACATATCCTGCTTAGGGCCCCCAAACGTCCAGGTCCGGCCCTGCTGGGAGTACACGTCTCAGAGGACCTGTCCTGGAGCAGGAACACTGCATCACTGGCCAAGAAGGCTCACCAGCGTCTCTACTTTCTCCGCAAGCTGAAAAGGGCTGGAGCTTCAACCCCCATCATGTGCACCTTCTACAGAGGTGCCATAGAAAGTGTCCTGACAAGCTGCATCACTGTGTGGTTTGGTGCATGTACTGCATCCTGCCGCAAGAGCCTCCAGCGCATCGTGAGAGCAGCTGAGAAGATCGTCGGCACCTCCTTCCCCTCACTGCAGGACTTACACAGCAAACGCCTCACTCGGAAAGCCCTCTGCATGGCAGGTGATCCCACACACCCACTACACAGCTGCTTCAGACTGCTGCCATCAGGGAGGAGACTGAGGAGTCTCCAGGCTCGAACCAGCAGACTGAGAGACAGCTCTGTTCATCAGGCAGTCAGGATGCTAAACACTCTGCCTGCTCTGCCCCCCCTCCCATTTGAACTGCCTTAACACTAAAAACTTTCTCACACATTACCACACAACACAAAGATTTTAACACTGGACTCTGTGTCATCAAACGGGTTATTCACTAAACTCTCGGTCATGTGCTCATTCAGTTTGCACTACTTCTCATATTTCCAATAATGTTTGTATTACATCACTGCCTATAGTCATACTACTGTTTACATTCACTGTTTACATACTACTGTTTACACTCAATGTTTACATTTATTAATACTGTTTACATTTATTACTACTGTTTACATTTATTACTACTGTTTACATTTACACTACTTTTATATCTACACCACTGCTGATACATATACAGTATTCTCTGACCAGCCTTATTTAAGGATGCCCAATGTGCCTTACTGCATATGCCACTTTTGCCTCTATACCAACATCAACTACTACCTCATACATATACTGTGTACATTAACTCATATGCTAGAACCTTCAGTTTATTTTACAGATATACTTTTTATACTTTTTTATACTACTATGCAAAAACTCTGGACAGTATTACACTTTTATTATTTCATTTTATGCTTATGTTCATTAAATGTTTAGTGTTTTAGTTTTAGTGTTGGTGTAAATTTTCATACTTTTATACTACTATGCAAAAACTCAGGACAGTGTTACACTTTTACTATTTTATGCTTCCATCCATCCATCCATCCATTTTCTTCCGCTTATCCGGGGTCGGGTCGCGGGGGTAGCAGCCTAAGTAGGGAGGCCCAGACTTCCCTCTCCCCAGCCACTTGGAGCAGCTCCTCTGGGGGAATCCCAAGGCGTTCCCAGGCCAGCCGAGAAACATAGTCCCTCCAGCGTATCCTGGGTCTTCCTCTGGGTCTCCTCCCGGTGGGACATGCCCGGAACACCTCACCAGGGAGGCGTCCAGGAGGCATCCTAACCAGATGCCCGAGCCACCTCAACTGGCTCCTCTCGATGTGGAGAAGCAGCGGCTCTACTCCGAGTCCCTCCCGGATGACTGAGCTTCTCACCCTATCTCTAAGGGAGAGTCCAGCCACCCTGCGGAGAAAACTCATTTCAGCCGCTTGTATCCGAGATCTTGTTCTTTCGGTCATAACCCAAAGCTCATGACCATAGATGAGGGTGGGAACGTAGATCGATCGGTAAATTGAGAGCTTTGCCTTTTGACTCAGCTCTCTCTTCACCACGACAGACCGGTACAGCGCCCGCTTCACTGCGGACGCTGCACCTATCCGCCTATCGATCTCACGCTCCAGTTTTCCCTCATTCGTGAACAAGATCCCGAGATACTTAAACTCCTCCACTTGGGTAAGGACCTCCTCCCCGACCCGGAGAGGGCACGCTACCCTTTTCCGGCTCAAGACCATGGCCTCGGATTTGGAGGAACTGATCCTCATCCCGGCCGCATCACATTCAGCTGCAAACCGCTCCAGCGAAAGCTGTAGATCACGAGCTGATGAAGCCAATAGGACCACATCATCTGCAAAAAACAGAGAAGCGATTCTAAGGCCACCAAAACGGATCCTCTCAACACCTTGGCTGCGCCTAGAAATTCTGTCCATAAAAGTTATAAACAGAATCGGTGACAAAGGGCAACCTTGGCGGAGTCCAACTCTCACCGGAAACGAGCCTGACTTACTGCCAGCGATGCGGACCAAGCTCTGACACCGGTCGTACAGGGACCTAACAGCCCATATCAAAGGGCCTGGTACCCCATACTCCCGGAGTACCCGCCACAGAACCCCCCGAGGGACGCGGTCGAATGCCTTTTCCAAGTCTACAAAGCACATGTAAACTGGTTGGGCAAACTCCCACGCACCCTCCAGGACCCTGTTGAGGGTGTAGAGCTGGTCTAGTGTTCCACGACCAGGACGAAAACCACACTGCTCCTCCTGAATCCGAGGTTCGACTATCCGACGGACCCTCCTCTCCAGAACCCCTGAATAGACCTTACCAGGGAGGCTTAAGAGTGTGATCCCTCTATAGTTGGAACACACCCTACGGTCCCCCTTTTTGAATAGGGGAACCACCACCCCAGTCTGCCAATCCAAGGGAACTGCCCCCGATGTCCACGCGATATTGCAGAGTCGCGTAAGCCAACACAACCCCACAACATCCAGAGCCCTAAGGAACTCAGGACGAATCTCATCCACCCCCGGAGCCTTGCCACCGCGGAGCTTTTTAACCACCTTGGCGACCTCAGCACCAGAGATTGGAGAGCCCGACCCAAAGTCCCCAGGCTCCGCTTCCTCAGTGGAAGACGTGCCAGTAGGATTGAGGAGGTCTTCGAAGTATTCCGCCCACCGACTCACAACATCCCGAGTTGAGGTCAACAGCACGCCATCCCCACCATAAATGGTGTTGGTCGCGTACCGCTTTCCCCCCCTGAGACGCCGGATGGTGGACCAGAATCGCCTCGAAGCCGTACGGAAGTCATTCTCCATGGCCTCTCCGAACTCCTCCCACGCCCGAGTTTTTGCCTCAGCAACCACCCGAGCCGCATGCCGCTTGGACTGCCGGTACCTATCTGCTGCTTCCGGGGTCCCACAGGCCAAAAAGGCCCAATAGGACTCCTTCTTCAGCTTGACAGCATCCCTCACCGCCGGTGTCCACCACCGGGTTCGAGGGTTGCCACCACGACAGGCACCAACAACCTTGCGGCCACAACTCCGATAAGCTGCCTCGACAATAGAGGCGCGAAACATGGCCCACTCGGGCTCAATGTCCCCCGCCTCCCTCGGAACGTGTTCAAAGCTCTCCCGGAGGTGGGAGTTAAAGCTCCGTCTTACGGGAGACTCTGCCAGACGTTCCCAGCAGACCCTCACAATACGTTTGGGTCTGCCAGGTCTGACCGGCATCCTCCCCCACCATCGGAGCCAACTCACCACCAGGTAGTGGTCAGTTGACAGCTCCGCCCCTCTCTTCACCCGAGTGTCCAGGACATGCGGCCGCAGATCAGATGAGACGACAACAAAGTCGATCATTGAACTACGACCTAGGGTGTCCTGGTGCCAAGAGCACATATGGACACCCTTATGCCTGAACATGGTGTTTGTTATGGACAATCCATGACGAGCACAGAAGTCCAACAACAGAACACCACTCGGGTTCAGATCAGGGGGGCCGTTCCTCCCAACCACACCCCTCCAGGTCTCACTGTCATTGCCCACGTGAGCGTTGAAGTCCCCCAGCAGAACAAGGGAGTCCCCAGGAGGCGCACCCTCCAATACCCCCTCCAAGGACTCCAAAAAGGGTGGGTAATCTGCGCTGCCGTTTGGCGCATAGGCACAAACAACAGTCAGAGCCCGTCCCCCCACACGTAGGCGAAGGGAGGCTACCCTCTCGTTCACCGGGGTGAACCCCAACGTACAGGCACCAAGATGGGGGGCAACAAGTATGCCCACTCCTGCTCGGCGCCTCTCACCAGGGGCAACTCCAGAGTGGAAGAGTGTCCAACCCCTCTCAAGGAAACTGGTTCCAGAGCCAGAGCCATGCGTTGAGGTGAGTCCGACTATTTCTAGCCGGAACCTCTCAACCTCACACACTAGCTCAGGCTCCTTCCCCACCAGAGAGGTGACATTCCATGTCCCAATGGCCAGCTTCTGTAGCCGAGTATCAGACCGCCAGGGTCCCCGCCCTCGGCCACCACCCATTCCACAATGCACCCGACCCCTTTGGCCCCTCCCACAGGTGGTGAGCCCATGGGAAGGGGGACCCACGTCTCCTCTTCGGGCTGTGCCCGGCCGAGCTCCATGGGTGAAAGCCCGGCCACCAGGCGCTCGCCAACGTGCCCCTCCTCCGGGCCTGGCTCCAGAGTGGGGCCCCGGTGACCCGCGTCCGGGCGAGGGAACATTGTTTCCATTTATATTACTCATCATAAGGGGTCTTGTGGGGTATTTTATGCTTATGTTTATTAAATGTTTCAGTGTTTTAGTGTTTAAATGGTTACTGTTGCACCGAGGGACTGAGAGAAACGCAATTTCAATCCTGTGTATGTCCTGTACATATTGCAGTTCTGACAATAAAGTTGACTTTGAGATGAGTGAGGACGTCGCTTTCCTCTGCTGTGACTGACTCTTAAAATGACTGAAGGACACTGAAACTGTCATACAGAAGCAGATCATGGTATTTATGATGCATACCTCTGGTAATTGTAGTTTCTTTTATTATTAAGGTTCTTATGTCATCATGTTATCAATTTTAACTTTTTAACATTTTTTAATTCGTTTTGCTCATGAATAAACAGTTTTTAAGCAACAACTTGTGTGGATATTTTGTGTGCGCTCTATTTAGACCTGTTGTACATATCTGTATTGCGGGTTTGAACCAGATCTGGGCCGCGTTTTGAGATTCGACTTACTCTACTGGGCCGGACCTGGGCCAAATCCGCCTAAAAATGAAATGAGGATGCCGCATCTGGGCCGCATCTGGGCCAAATTTGCCTAAAAACTAAACAAGGATTCCGTATCTGGGCCGCATTTGGGCCGAATGCAGTAGTTTTGTAGCACTTCTGGCCCACCTCCGGCCCAGATCCAATCCAGATCCGCAATCCACATATGGGCCAGTTTTGGCCCGTTGGACAAAAAGACACCGGGCCGGATCCATTTTACAAATGCGGGCCAAATGTTTTCATACATTTGGCCCAGATCCGGCCCATATAACTTTTGCTGTATGGGATGCTTCCTCTCCTTCACGGTCTTCATCTGAGTGTTCATCTCGTACTTCTCCAAACTGGTCTTCATCTCCTTCCTGCAAACCAGAAAAATTATTACTTTTACAAATCTATTTGGAGCACAATAGTCAAATATTCTGGATTTAAATTGTTTCATTTTGACGTCTTCCAAATCATCGCTTGCACTGTGTGCTCAGCATAACATTAAATATATTACTTTAATTAAAAATCTGTGATTTTTATCAATTTTGTTGTCCTGTGACATGTTCAAATCTGTTCTGCCATCTTTGTTTTGATTTTTGTGAAAACAAAGTCAAAAGATGCTTCTTGTTTGTTATTTTAAACGTTTTATTTAAAATAAACTGGAGTGCACAGAATAACTTTAAAAGATGCTGTTTTACATTAAATGCAGAGGTTTCAGCATCTATTCTGTGTAAATGTTCTGCTTGTTTTATCACAAAGTGACTGTAATTACTCTTCGTGGCCGCTATAGAGGCGCTGTTGACTCCCGCTAGCTTAGCCTTTAGCTTAACCGTTAGCTTGCGAGTAGCATCTAACAAAATCGGATTAAAAGCAACTTTCGCAAAGAGTTTTAGCCTGTACGTGATAATCGCTAGAACCGCGTTCTTTTAAGAGACAGACTCAATGTTATTAAACCTGTTAACTTCCACGGCACGCGCAAGCACAATTGTCTCAAACGAAATTTTTGTAGCTAGCCGCTAGCTAGGTATGTTGACTTATATTAGTTGGCTAGCTCTACCGTTAGCTAACACGAGCTGAGTCAATATCCACATCGCCTGTTTTAAACATTTTGATACCAACCAACTTCATACATTATGATTAAAAAACATACTTACTGGTATCTGTTAAGATTTCCCAAGAGAAGCAAGCAAACGCGCTCAAAAATGAGGCTCTGCGCATGTGCGATGTATGTGTGTGTGTTCTGAGCATGCGCGTCAGTGTTGCCAGGTGAGAAATGTAGGATTATCGTACTAGAGCCCTAAAATTATTGTATTTTGAGGGAAATTATCATACACCCGTCATAAACAAAATAAAAAGTATGCTCTATAGTCACTCTGTTGTTGAATAGCGTCTAACAGGCACTCACAGCTTTGTGGCGTCAGTACTGGTGGGAACCATGGACAATAATACGTATTAATGTCTGGTGGCAACTAATGAGCCCACGCGCACACAGCAAGATCCAGTGTGTGTGTTCGCCAAAACTTAAAAAAGGCCGCAGGTGCAGGCAGTACCGGTGTGGGAGCTCTGTGAAGGGGATTTCCACCATTCCGTCCGCTTAAACCGACCAATAGCAAGACAGAAGACTTCTGCTTGACCAGACACTCTCATACAGCAGCACACTCAAACAAACAAACAAATTTTTTTTAATGAAAATAATAATACTGTAATAATAATAAAAATAAAATTATGATAATAATAAAAAAAGCATCTCACTCAAACTAACGCCAAAGGGTTTTATCACAGAATAAATCCCCCAAAATTCTAATATTGGATGATATGTTGTTTAAGTGATTTTCTTATTACCGTATTTTCCGCCGTACATGTCGCATCAGTCCAATTATGTCCAATAAAGTGGAAAAATCTATGAACTTGTCGCACCGCCGTATATGTCGCATCTATTATGCGTCACCGCTGACGCGTCGCGTAACACGTCAAGGCATCTTTATTTATAGAGCACAGTTAAAACAGATAAACTGCTATCAAGGTGCTTTATAAACAACATCACTGCAGACAACCCGGAAATGTGGGCCGGTGTTTTGCCAAAAATGGATTGGCTGCCAAATGGCCACAGGAGCGTGCCCGGAAGTACTGTAACAAGATTAACACTTAAAAACAATTATTTGTTTGCTGAAAATTATAGCAAAGATGTGTCTTAGCTGAACTTTTCCTTAATACAGTAAATGCACATAATGGTCAAATCAGCTGAATTTAAAAAATCATGTTTAAAAAATTTAAACATGTTTAAAAAATACCGTACGGTAGTTTCACTGTCACAAGCGTGAACGAGCAGCGAGTGGAAACCGGGCATTTCTTTAAAATTTAACAAGCTAAACCCCTAAAAATATATATATATTTTGCTGACATTATAGTAAAGATGTGTCTGAGCTGCTTGGAATTGTTAAAAGTTTGAATGTAAAAATAACAGAAAAAAAGATAAATTTAACACTATTATGCTGTAAATGTAATTGTACTATTTTGTTTTCAGAATCACAGTTTTTCATTGTTTTAAATACAGCGATAAGTAATTACGATGACAAAATGTTGTCTTTTTAACATATTGGTAATGTAAAAATAACAATAATAATTTGTTTTAGATTTTACAAAACACCCCTGTTACTTAAACATTGTTTTCCTGTATTTCAATTTACAAAATATTTCTGTCAGCATTTTACAGACATTTACTGTTAAATTCACGGACATTTTTTACAGTGCAGGAGCTGTTCGATCCTCTCAGAGTTAAAAGCTTCATTAAAACTAGTAGCAGTGAAATGGTTAATGGCACGAGTGATATGTGCTAGAGTGCACGGCTTAGCAGTAGGACAAGGGGGGTGAAGTCAAACAATACAGACATGTGATCTGACAAAACATTGTCACCGATTACGATTAGAAACAGAAGTATCACGTGTTAAAACGAGGTCTAACGTGCAGTGGTGTCAAAAGTATTCACATTCATTACTCAAGTAGAAGTATAGATAGTGGGATTTAAAATTACTTCTGTAGAAGTAGAAGTATCAACTCTAGCTTTTTACTCAAGTAAAAGTAAAAAAGTACTGGTTTCAAAACTACTTAAAAGTATAAAAGTAAAAGTAGCGTAAGAAAAAGCAACAACAAAGACAAATGCTTAGGCCGCACCACACATACTATTGTATACAACCCCACCTCCCCCACAAAAATCATTTTTTTAGACTAGATTATATTATATTGTTAATGTTGAAAAACTAGGGGTGCACTAAGCTACCTGTCTTAACTGCATATATGCCCATTGAAAATAGACACATTTAAATGCAAATTTAAATATATTAAAATAACCATACTGTATGTTTATGTTTATTAAATTTGTTCATTTTTTTTACAAAAGAAACAATACAAGACAATCTCATAAATGATTGTGTACAAAATGTAAAAAAATGAAAGGTAGCAGAAAGAAGAATAAATCTTATTATATCTGCCCCTTACTTCCAACAATCAGATTAAACAACAATAATCAACCATGTAAACAATAATAATCTTCAACCAACTTTTTCCAACAATCAGATTAAACAATAATAATCTTCAGCCAACAGTACAAAATGACTAACTCTTTCTAATTTTCTAACTAATACAATACACATTACGCTATTTCATTTTTTTTAACACATTTGTTTTGATCATTTTTTTAAATGTAAACATTGACTTGGCATTTTTAACTACATTCTCCAAGCCATTCCATAATCTAATTCCCTGAATTGAGGTAGAACGTCCCTTCAAACTGGTTCTGAATTGTGGTTTTACAAACAACTCTGTCCCCTTAAGATTATAACAACTTTGTCTTTTAACAAAGTGCATTTGGATATTTAAAGGTAATGTATTATTTTGAGCTCTATACATAACTGATAAAATATTATAGTCTACCAAATCATGGAACTTCAATAACTTCAGTTGATAAAATAATGTACTTGATGGATGACGGTAATGCTTTCTAGTGATAATTCTTACAGCTCTTTTCTGTAATACAAAAATAGGTTTTGTGATTGTTTTACACGCATTCCCCCAAACATCAATACAATAGATTAAGTGTGGAACAATGATTGTGTTATACAACAAATACAGAGCTTTATCATTCAATAGGTCTCTGACTTTGTACAGTACTGCAATCGATTTAGCTATTTTTATTCTTACAGAATTTATGTGTTGTTTCCATGTCAGTTTGTCATCAATGATAACACCCAAAAACTTCACCTCACTCACTCTACAAATCTCAACATCCTCAATTTTGAGTGGAACATCAACAGTTTTCTTTTTATTACCGAATATCATGTATAGGGGTATTATTGAGCATTTGCCTGCAGTGTGAACGTAGTCTATGAAGTAAAACTTTGTTAAGTTCAGTGAAAACTCTGACAGAAAGAAAATATGTTTTAAATCTGAATAAAAAAGAGAAACAATGTTAGCAAGCAAACCCAGAGCATGTAGCTAGTTCCATGGCTAGTACCTCCTAACCATAGAAAACATTATACAACATTAGTATGTTACTAGGTCACTAGAAGTCAGTAATCAACTGACTGATTAAAAAAAAAAACTTTCAGCTTACCTCAATATTAGGCATGTAACGAGATCTCGTTGTACGAGATCTCGCGATATTAAACTCCCGCGATATCTCTCGTTGAGAGGTAACGTTGTCTCGCGAGACGCTAATGCTAGCGCTAGCAGAGCCCCTAGCAAGTCAGCGTCACGGACAGCATGGCTTCGCCGGATGAAGTTGCTATAGAAGACGCCCCAACTACTGATGGAGGGTCCCGGTGCCGCAGACGCTTCTACATTGACATGGAGGGTCCCGGCGCTGCCGACGCTGCACCAGATGTAAAGGCACACGCGTAAACACCAGTGTGACCAGTGTTGCCAGATAGAGTCCCACCCAGCCAAAGCACTCTTTACCCGCAAAAGTGAGAAGGAAAATCGCGGTGAACCGCCCAATCTGGCAACACTGCTGAGTGACGGCTGCGATATTTATGTTCAATTTTTGGAAAGTCCTGCGTGAATATCTATATTCTACAAAAAAAAAACGGCAAAATGAAAGAAAAGTAACAAGGCTATTTTTAAAAAGTAAGGAGTAGAAAGTACCAGTAATTTCGTGAAAATGTAAGAAGTAGAAGTATAAAGTAGGCTGAAAAATAATTACTTTACTAAAGTATAGATAACTAAAATTTGTACTTAAGTAAAGTAACAAAGTATTTATACTTCGTTACTTGACACCTGCTAACGTGTGACCATACTCTTGGGTGGGACCGTTTACCTGCTGAGTAAAATTAAAATAGTCCAATAAATCTAGGAAGTCCTTCACTAAGGGCTTCTCCTGACAACACACATGGATATTAAAGTCTCCAATTACCAATAAGTGTGTGTATCTCGGTGAGATATCAGCCAAAAAGTCAGATAATTCACCTATGAAGTCCTTGGATTTCGGGGACGGTAGACGAGCATGCACAGAACCGGAGGGGAGTGTCTGAGTTCAAAGATGCTCAGCTCAAAGCTGGAACGGGAAACAGGGATGGCCAACTGTTTATAAGCAAAGTTTTGTCTAAAAATTGTTAATAATCTACCCCTGCGCCGGCCTGATGGCCGTGGGACATTAAAACACGACAGTCTGGAGGTAATAATTCCACCAAGGCGCTGGACTCACCATCTGATAACCAAGATTCCGTGACGTAAATAAAATCCAACTCCTCGTCTTTAAAAAAGTTGTTGAGGATGAAGTCTTGTTGGAAACAGACCTTGCGTTGACTAAACACATCCTGATAGGGTCCGACACAGACACTGCCGTGGTAGGGGGAACTCGCGCCAGCGGGCGCAGATTTTGAAGAACAGCTCCTCCATGTCGGTTTGCGCGGTGTGCAGGTAAACAACTCCAGTTGTTTACATGGACTACGCAGGCGGGTAGCTGTCGAGCAGCCATGCCCCTGGAGTACCATGGGTCAGAGGGGTGATGATCAGATCCAAAGCGAGCCCCATCACTCCTGACAGAATAATCCACACGGTGCCTCAGTTTCACAAAGACCCCTGCACGCTTCCCACGACGTCTGCAACGTTTCCTCCAGGGGAAAGGCCAGGGTTACGTAGAAGAAATGCAGGAATCTCAGACAAAACCGGTGGAGGAGAGTGCTGACCACTGTACAAAAACTCTGCAGGCATTTCAGCAAATGTACGGAGCTCCAAAAGTGCCAGACGATCATACTACAAATAGGATGCAGTACATTGCACAAAGCATAATAAAATTAACGAAAATAGGAAAAAAGCAGAGAGCGAGGGTCGGCAAACCCTACACACCGGCTCCATCTTGATAGGTGGGGGTAATGGCCAAAGTCTTAAATGTACTGGTAGAGATAGATTTGAGTTGGAAGACATGGAAAGTTGGATGGTTCCTCATAAAAGAGGGAGCTTCAGATGAAATGGTGATGTATTTATGATTCATTTGATCTTGCAAGATTCTAAGAATCTTGAGGCTATCCAACAAGTTAAGTCAGGTCCTCTGGATGGTTTCTTTTCGTTGAAATGTTTCGTCTTCCATCCAAAATACTTCATCAGTCCGAGGAGCTGCAACAAACTCAGGCGTATAAATAGCACATTCACATAGTGGGTCAACTTAGTGTGCTTAGTGTATATTTAGCTGATTTTTTTCTTAGTTCATAGTCTTAGTTCATATCTTAGATGTCATTGCTGTTTTTCTTTTACATTTTATTGCTGGATGTAACTGGGACCCTGTGTATATAATTCCGCTCCACCAATTGTACCACATGTGGTGCAAACAACACTAAAGAATAGCTGTATATATAACCAGTTTGATTGTGCTAAGATGGTTTCTGGAGATATCCAGAATCCAACTTTGTTGGATTATTTACCTGGATTATAGAGTCAGAGGGGCATGGTACAGGAGTTGCAATGAGCTGTTGCTCAAAAACTCGGAAAAACTGTGCATGAGTATTATGATAAAGCTTTGGTAAGTCCATATTTATTTAAATAAAAACTGTATAATTAAATGTAAGATCATTAAGAAAGTCCTAAATAATACTAACCGACTTTTCATTACATCAAACAAACTGGAAGAGGAGACTTTGGAGAGCCTGGAATTGTTTGTTGACGAGTGTTTTGAGAGCATAGTCATGGGTAAACCTAAGGCTACATCCGGTGCTGCCAGCGACTCGGCTAACACCACCATTGCTAAGTGGCACCAACAGGGAAGCTCAGACAGCGCTTCAGCTTCGTCTCCTGATAATACAAACTTCACGGAGACCCTGGAGTCAATTGACCAGAAGCTAACTAGCTTGGATGCCGGACTAGTATTGGTGGATGTGCTGCATAATGAATTTCAAGGCCTGAGGGAGTCTTTAGAATTTAGACAAGTAGCATCTCTCGTTAGTGAAAACCAGGAGCTGAGGGGAACAGTGAAACAACTCACTGAGGAGATGACGCAGCTATCAGGTGAATAAAAAAATGAAAGAATCAATATTGGATATCCAAGCCTGGAGCATGCGAGAAAACCTCATCTTCTCAGGAATCCCGGAGCAAGCGGAGGAGAAACCTGAAGCCTCAGTCCGTGCATTCATTCAAAACCAGCTGAAGTTGCCGAGTGAGGCGGTAAATTCCATCACTTTTTACCGAGTACACCGCCTCGGAGGTAAGAAACCTGGAAGCATTAGGCCGCTGCCGATTAAAGCTAAATTTGGGCATTATAAACAAAAAGAACAGGTTAAAAGCAGAGGCAGGGAACTGGGTGACACGAACTACAGTATGAATGACCAATTTCCTGCAGAAATTCTGAGTAGAAGGCGCGTTCTGTTCCCGATTAGAAAGAAAAATATAAACAAAGGCAGAAGAACTACCATAGCTGTAGATAAACTTTACATCAATGGTCAGCTGTTTAGAGATCCAGAAGTTACTCCTTGGCTTTATTAGTCATATCATTAAGGTAAGAATGATTTTCAGTTGCTAATATTAATAATAATAAATAATAATAAACTTTATTTGTATAGCACCTTCCTACAATGCCTTGCATTGACCAAGGTGCTTAACAGGATAAAAAGATGAATAAACTGGAACAATAAATCAATGAAAATAGAATAAGAAACAACAGCAATAAAAGAAGGCAATGGAAATAAAAATGCTACATACTAAAATACCAAAAGTAATAAAAGTTACACACTGAAAGCTTTTTTGAACAAGTGGGTCTTCAGTCTGGTTTTGAACAGAGTCAGATCAGAGGTGGCACGCAGCTCAAGGGGGAGACTGTTCCAGGCTTTTGGGCCGGCAACAGAAAATGACCGGTCTCCCCATTGTTTGTACCTTGAGCGAGGCACCTCCAGCAGGTGTTGACTGGCAGATCGTAAAGCTCTGCCGGGCTGATGGACTTTCAAAAGTTCTGAGATGTACAGAGGTGCAAGTCCATTCAGAGCTTTGAAAACAAACAGCAGCAGCTTGAACTGTATCCTGAACTGAACCGGGAGCCAGTGTAGAGAGGACAGGACAGGAGTGATGTGTTCATATTTTCGTGTGTTGGTCAAAAAGCGCGCGGCAGAGTTCTGTACAAGCTGTAAACGGGAGATGGAGGATTGATTAATACCAACATACAAAGCATTACAATAATCAAGTCTGGAGGTCACAAAGGCATGGATGGCCTTCTCCAGATCACCACGGCTGAGAAATGACTTGACTTTAGAGAGCAGACGGAGCTGGAAAAAGCTGGTCTTGACAACAGAACTGATCTGTTTATCAAACTTTAAGTTGGAGTCAAGCTGCACTCCAAGATTTCTGACCACCGGGTTGAAGTGGGGGAGGGGAAAACCAAAACTGGGACTGGGAAGGATGTTGCTGGTGTCATCAGGTGCACCAAATAAAATGCATTCAGTTTTATCTGTGTTTAGGTGGAGGAAGTTTTGAGAGAGCCAGTGCTTAATGTCATTTAAGCAGTTGACAAGAGTGTTTGAACTGAGTGAGGGGTTGGGAGTGACTGGCAGATAGATTTGTAAATCGTCTGCATACATGTGAAAAGACAGGTTATGACGTGCAATGATTGATCCTTAACTAATATTATTAAATATAATATTATTTACCAGATACAGGTCGTCCCCGACTTACAAGCACATCGACTTACGAGGTTCCAAATTTACGAGGTAATCATATTTAATAAAAATATGAAATTTACTTATTTTTCGTGTTTAAATGTTCTTAATTTCATGTGTACAGAACTTTGTTGCAGCTGTGGTTGTTTTAAAGGCTTTATAAAAAATTATAATTATCTATCCATCCATCCATTTTTGTCCGCTTATCCGGGGTCGGGTCGCGGGGGTAGAAGCCTAAGTAGGGAGGCCCAGACTTCCCTCTCCCCAGCCACTTGGAGCAGCTCCTCTGGGGGAATCCCAAGGCATTCCCTCCCGGTGGGACATGCCCGGAACACCTCACCAGGGAGGCGTCCAGGAGGCATCCTAACCAGATGCCCGAGCCACCTCAACTGGCTCCTCTCGATGTGGAGAAGCAGCGGCTCTACTCCGAGTCCCTCCCGGATGACTGAGCTTCTCACCCTATCTCTAAGGGAGAGTCCAGACACCCTGCGGAGAAAACTCATTTCAGCCGCTTGTATCCGAGATCTCGTTCTTTCGGTCACAACCCAAAGCTCATGACCATAGATGAGGGTGGGAACGTAGATCGATCGGTAAATTGAGAGCTTTGCCTTTCGACTCAGCTCTCTCTTCACCACAACAGACCGGTACAGCGCCCGCTTCACTGCGGATGCTGCACCTATCCGCCTATCGATCTCACGCTCCAGTTTTCCCTCATTCGTGAACAAGACCCCGAGATACTTAAACTCCTCCACTTGGGGCAGGACCTCCTCCCCGACCCGGAGAGGGCACGCTACCCTTTTCCGGCTCAAGACCATGGCCTCGGATTTGGAGGAACTGATCCTCATCCCGGCCGCATCACACTCGGCTGCAAACCGCTCCAGCGAAAGCTGTAGATCACGACCTGATGAAGCCAATAGGACCACATCATCTGCAAAAAACAGAGAAGCGATTCTAAGGCCACCAAAACGGATCCTCTCAACACCTTGGCTACGCCTAGAAATACTGTCCATAAAGTTATGAACAGAATCGGTGACAAAGGGCAACCTTGGCGGAGTCCAACTCTCACTGGAAACGAGCCTGACTTTATTAAAAATTATAAAAATGATAATTTTTCATCATATTTGCATAGCTTCTGGCCGTTTCCGGAAATGCCACAAGGTCCACCATTTTACGTTTTGTTCCACTCTCGGAACTCGGCAGTTGCTTTGGAGGACTGTTTCTCCCATAAGAGGTTGCCTCATACAGATAAATTAGCTAGAAATGCTCGGTGAACTCTGTGGATGTCTCAGGACCGGAGCAGCAGCCGCGGATCGCTCCGCCGATTGCCACCACCACGTCGGACAACAACATCAGCTCATGGGCTGGGCAAACATGCAACTACCTGTAATGGAGGAGCTAACGCAGACGGGGACACCAAGCCGACAGGCCGCGGAGAGGCCATCTGGGTCCGGTAGTTCACCTCGATGTCCGTTTTGCAGCCTAAGATGTCGGGGGACACCGAGCTAACGCGGAGAAACAGCGAGCGCCGACAACCTTTTGGATGAACTAACATGCTAACGAGTGCAACTAACACAGAGCTAACAGCAGCTAACGCGTGGTACTGGGAGGCGATCTTAACTTTGGTCTAGATGACAAAATAGACAGGCTGAATGCAGTAGGAACTCAACACAGTTGGCAATACATAAATACAAATACAGTTTATTATTATTATTATTATAAATATAGTTAAACAGTTCATGAATGATTACGGACTCTGCAATACATGGCATTATCTTCACCCTAATAGCAAAGAATATTCTTTCTTTTCACATGTGCATCACTCTTATTCTCGTCTGGATTATTTTATAATCAGCAACTTATTGCTGACCAACATTTCAGACGCTAAGATGCACCCTTTTGGTTTAAGCAAGCATGCACCAGTTACTTTAATTTGGCCAATAAGAAAGAACCCCCCAAAAATATAAACTGGACATTAAATACCTTACTGCTTAAGGACAAAGAATTTATACAATACTGTATTTTAAAAAAGAATGGACATCGTATTTAGAGTTTAATGACTTGTTGTTTTGTTTTGTTTTGTTTTGTTTTAAATGTTTATTTATTTCATAATAATAAAAAAACACAAATACCATTTCAAATTCAAATAAATAAAATACATATTAAATAAAAGGCAGCAGAAGAAGAATAATATCTTATCATATCTGCCCCTTCTTAACAAATCATTTTTAAACAAACAGAATCAAGCAATGAAAATAAAATTGCATAGCAAAGAACATATAATTAGTCACATTACTCATTATAATTAATATATATTTACAAACTTATACAGGTAGTCCTCGACTTACGAGCGAGTTCCGTCACTAGGGGGCGCTCGTAAGTCAAAAATTCGTAAGTAGGAACACATAGTAAAAAAAAAAAAAATTTTTTTTTTTTTTTTTACTTTTTTTTATTTTTTTTATAAATGAATACATGTACAGTACTGGACAGTCACCAAGCACTTAGCCTATCCTAACACAGTTTTTAAAGATGAAGGAATAAGTTGAATTGTCTCCCTTTCACATAAAGGGAGCAAGCTCCCTATGGAGCCTGCAGGGAGGAGGGAGACAATTCAACTGATTCCTTCATCTTTAAAAACTGTGTTAGGATAGGCTAAGTGCTTGGTGACTGTACAGTACTGTACATTTATCTATTTATTAAAAATATACAGTATATACAGTATTTTTATTTTTTATTGTTTTTTATTTATTAATAGATAAATGTACAGTACTGTACAGTCACCAAGCACTTAGCCTATCCTAACACAGTTTTTAAAGATGAAGGAATCAGTTGAATTGTCTCCCTCCTCCCTGCAGGCTCCATAGGGAGCTTGCTCCCTTTATGTGAAAGGGAGACAATTCAACTTATTCCTTCATCTTTAAAAACTGTGTTAGGATAGACTAAGTGCTTGGTGACTGTCCAGTACTGTACATGTATTCATTTATAAAAAAAAAAAAAAGTAAAAAAAAAAAAAAAAATTTTTTTTTTTTTTTTTTTTTAATGAGATGCATGCTCGTAAGTCCGGGACCTCGTAAGTCAGAGCGCTCGTAAGTCGGGGACTACCTGTATATATATATCTTGTTAACAGAACTATTCTTGATCTTTTTCTTAAATAAAAATAATGATTTCTCATTTTTGATATCACAATCCAAACTATTCCATAAACTTATGCCTTTTATAGAAGTTGATCTACCCCTCAAGCTGGTTCGATACTTTGGTTTAGCAAAAATGTCCATACCCTTTAAATTGTAACAACTAATCCTTTTAGTAAAATATATTTGAATGTGTGGTGGTAGTATGTTGTTCTGAGCCTTGAACATAATTAGTAAAATATAGTAATCCACCAAATCATAGAACTTAAGCGATGTCATTTGATAAAACAAAATACTAGAAGGATGACAATAGTGTTTTCTTAAGACAATTCTTACAGCTCTTTTTTGTAAAATGAAAATTGACTGGGTTAAAGTTTTACAAGCAGTACCCCAAACACCAACACAGTAAATCAAATGTGGTACAATAATTGTGTTGTATAGCAAACTCAGAGCTTTTACATTCAAGAAGTCCCTTACCCTATACAATACTGCCACGGACTTTGATAATTTAGTTCTTACAAGGTTAATATGTTGCTTCCATGACAGTTTATCATCAATAATTACTCCAAGGAACCTGACTTCATTTACTCTGTGTATCTCGACGCCATCAATTTGAAAAGGAAAGTTTGCAGATATTTTTTTTTTACTAAATATCATATAATTAGTTTTTCAACATTCAAAGATAACTTATTTAGCTTAAACCGAGTTTGTAGTTTAGCAAACTCCCTCTTCATAAGTTCACAAATTTGATTTAGGTCTCCAATATTGCAATATTGCCTGGAACATCAGCATGTACACTCTGGGAGGCTGGGAAGAAAGATATGAGAGGAAAAATAATATCCTATTCAACAAATAAAAATAAAAATAAAATAAACGTACTGATGAATTAGAGAAATCAATTAAAATATTAGAAGGTTTACAAGGAGAGGAAATACAGAAAAAAAAACTATGTAAGACAAAATTAGAACTAAATGAATTCATTGACAAAATAAACAATTTCTTGGTTCAAAGACTTCAATTAGAAATGTTTGAACACAGTAATAAACCAGGGAGCTTTTAACCAACTCAAATGAAACAAAGAAAAAAATATCTATATATGGTATTAAATAAACAAATGGAAACATAACTTATGATGAGGGAAAAGTAAACTGTGTTTTTAGAGATTTCTATAAAACTCTATACACTCCACAAATAAATCCATCAGATGAGGATATCAGTGGTGGGCAACGCTAATCAAAAAATTAGTTCCACAATTTCTAAAACGCTTATTAATTTTTTTAGGTCCACAATTTCAAAAGCACAAATGTCTTATGAAAATTAGGGGAAGCTAATCTAATCCGCTATTTATATTCGACAATTGGTAGCCGGCAGCGTTATGCAATATTTGCACTACACTGCCAACTGAAAAGTAACTAAAATGATCCTAAAAGGATGAAATTACAAAAATCAAAGGATTTATTTAATACTTTACGTACATATATTCTATTTGGCCACGAAATTAACAAAAAAGAATGATCTTTTAATCCCTAAGACCACTTTTAAATCTGAAATACACGGGCGTTTCGCCACCGCATTTATACATAAAAGTAACCCAAATACATAAAACTAACGACTCACCGTCGAATGGTCGACACAAAACACACAATAAAATCCTCCGGCCGCGTTAATTTGGCTTGAAACAGCGGGGTTCTCTGCGGATTTATCCATTAGTAACCCAGCACAACCAGCTGGACACAGAGTTAGCGTCCAGTTCACCTCTGACCCGGAAGATGTCAACAGATTTAATGAAAAGTAACTAAAATACATAAAACTAACGACTCACCGTCGAATGGTCGACACAAAACACACAATAAAATCCTCCGGCCGCGTTAATTTGGCTTGAAACAGCGGGGTTCTCTGCGGATTTATCCAAGTACCCAGCACAAGCAGCTAGCCACAGAATTAGCCCCTGAGTTCACCTCTGACCCGGAAGATGTCAAGATGGAATAGTCCATTTTTAGTAGGGGAATACAGAAATCGACCGGTTTTTGTATTGTGTTTTTAAGATCGTTTTCATCGTAACTATAATTATTTTTATGTTAAATGTACATTAACAAGCATTAGCAATGTTAGTGATGTAGGTGACTGGCCGGGGCGCGGCGGGGCCGGACCCCTGCAGATTTGGGACCCCAAGCAACGGCATCATTTGCTACATGGTAGATCCGTGTCTGTTCTCCCTCTGCTCCCCCTCCAACCCTCCCTCCTCTCTGCTCTTTACGGTGAGGGAGGAGAAAAAGGCAAAACAAGCAGCTACGGAGCCAGCATAAGAGCCTGTAATAAGTTTATTCGTTTTTACTGATAGATAATTAGTTATTAGCGGTACTGCATTTTAAATAAAAATAGCACAAATCCGCTTATGAATTATAAAAGTTAGTCAAACCACAAAAACGCTGACAAAAAGTTTAGGTCCACTGTAAGCGGATTAGTGCTTTAGCGGTCCCTGGCGTTCATATGCCCACCTTTGTTTGTAAGGATTTTTTTTAAATGCCTTTCTGTTTACACCATTTGGTTTTGTATTTTTATTGTCTTGGTGTCCACAATGACTGATGAGCTCTCAGTGTTTCCACAGAGAAAACAGACTCAGCCATGTGTGACATAGTCAGACTGGCTGAGCCGACTCCTTACAAAACCACAGACATGCAGACAGGGCTTTCAAGTCCACAGGCCTCACAGGCATTTTGTCAATGACATGGTTTCACAGGACTTCCCCAACACAAACTCTTAACACTAGTAAGTCACAAAAAAATGTTGTTTAAAACTTTGGACTGCTGAGTGTTGGGTGATTTGCATTATTTCAAGAAATTTTACTTTCATTTTAATCCAATAAATGGATAATGCCATCCGTTACCCACATTTTCCTGCTCAGGTCTCAGCAAGCTGGTGCCTTTCTCCTGCAGTCATTGTGTGAGAGGTGGGGGACACCCTGGACAGGTTGTCCATCACAGGGACCCATAAAGACAAACAAGTTAAATAGCCATTCACTCTCTCACTCTCTCATAGGGACAATATAGAGTTATCAGTCAGATTAACATGCATGTTTTTGATCTGTAGGAGGAAACCGGAGTACATTCACAGAGAAAACGTAAACTCCACTGCGATGGTCTGTCTCATTGAGCCTCGAGGACTCATTGACAAGAGAGACCTGTTTTAATCAAAGAACACAGATGAGGCACAGATAACAATAAACAATCACATGAAAGCATATAAAATGAAAAAAAAAATACATAAGTCAAATCAAGTCAACTTTATTTATAGAGCACATTTAAAACAGAAACTGTTATCAAAGTGCTTAACAACAACATCAGTGGGAGTAAAATTAATAAAAATTACCATGCACTGATGAATTAATAAAAAAACATTTAAAACATAAGAGCACAGAACAAAAAACACTAAATCAACTCACACTGTGTGAAATGTCTGCGAGAACAGATGAGTTTTTAGCAGAGATTTGAACTGAGGAAGGGAGGTGGCCTGTCTGATGTTGGGGGGCAGGTTGTTCCAGAGTTTAGGGCCCATGACTGAAACTGGTGTGATGTGTTCAGACCTATGAGTTCCAGTTAAGAGCCAAGCAGCAGCATTCTGGACGAGCTGAAGACGTGAGATGGAGGCCTGGCTGACCCCAGCATATAGTGTATTACAATAGTCCAAACGAGCCGTGATAAATACATGGAGCAGTTTCTCAAGGTCAGGTCTGGACAACACTGGCTTGAGCTTAGCTACCTGTCTTAGTTGGAAGAAGCTTTTTTGCAGAACAGAGTTGATTTGTTTGTCAAACTTAAAATCAGAGTCTAAAACCATCCTGAGATGATTTTTACCAGACTGCTTAAGATATGGCTGAAGAGAGTCCAGGTTGACAAGATCAGAGGCGGCAGATCAGCTAGGGCTAAAGACAATGACTTCAGTCTTCTCATTGTTAAAACTTTTTTTTTAAAACAGCTACATTATAAAGCGATATAAAATACTAACAACAGGAACATGTCTGTGTTGGTTTTTGCCATGAACTTAGCCGATGTTTAAAATCCCTTAGACAGGTCACAGTCAAGAGCTTCAGATCTTTTTGTAAAGTGTTCCAGGACACAGGAGTGATATACTGTACAAGGCTCTAGGGGTGGTGCTCACACTTTTTCAGCATGCGGGCTACTTATAAAACAACAAAGTCAAAATGATCTACCCACTACAAAAATGCAAAACATATTACCGTATTCGTCGGCGTATAAGTCGCACCGGAGTATAAGTCGCACCAACCTAATTATGCCCAATTAAATGGAAAAATCAACGTATAAGTCGCACCGGCCTATAAGTCGCACCGGCCTATAGGTCGCACCTCACGTGAACTGGTGTTTTGCCCAAAATGGACTGGCTGCCAAATTGTTTGGAAGGACTTTTGACAAGATTATCACATAAAAACTACAGTATTTTGTTTGATGTGTCTTAGTTGAACTTTTCATTAATAAATGAACATTATTTTGGACTGGCTGCCAAATTGTTTGGAAGGACTTTTGACAAGATTATCACATAAAAACTACAGTATTTTGTTTGATGTGTCTTAGTTGAACTTTTCATTAATAAATGAACATAATTTTTGTATATTTTGTGTCTTTCATCATTTATCTTTAAAGATAAACACATAAAAATATATTTTTATTAGCTGACATTACAGTAAAAAACGTGTCTCAGTTTAAAATGATGACAGAAACAGATACTGTATTTATTTTATGGTTTTTATTTATTTATTCAAAACCATTGAAGTCTTCATCTTCTGTGTCACTGCACCATTTTTGGACCAGGCAGATGTCAACAGTGTAGGTACTGTAAAGGGTTTCTTAGCGCCCATAGCGGCCGAAACTGGTACTGCACCATTTTTGGAGTTTTTGACCAAAGTCAAATTATGACCAAAATATTGGAAAAATCGACGTATAAGTCGCACCGGCCTATAAGTCGCAGGGCTTAGAAATGTAGGCAAAAAGGTGCGACTTATACGCTGGAGAATACGGTAATCATCTTCAAATGTACATGTATTAAGGATTGTTTTTATGTACAATGTATGTTGATGTACCTTGCATAACTGAATAAGCCAATATTGCACAACACATATAATAAATAATTATTAAAAAAAATTGTAATTACCTGAGTTTACTTTGATGACTTGCACTGAATTGAATCAGCCAGGGATGCATAGTCTGGACAGTAGCTGCTGACAGCCAGCCTCAAGCACATTTCCAAATGTTCATCAGTCATGGTGGAACGGTATTTGGACTTAATGATTTTCATGTAGTAAAAGGCTGACTCACATAAATAAGTGGAGCCGAATAGACTGGCAGATGAGGCAAACACACTTCAAAAATGACACCGTGAAAAAAAAGTCCACCTCCCATTCCGTATGAAAGTGATACGTTTTTGCCTTTTTGCTTGGTCCAGCTTTCTCACTCATGTTTTAGCAAGAGCTTAAAATCTGAGGTAAATCGCTGATTAGCTTGTAAGTTTTGCCACGTTTAATGCTGTTACTTTTAGCATGAGCGGTGACGTCACCTAAAGCTCATGATTCAGGTGTCATCTGATTGGTTGCGCTATATGTCAATCAAGTGACGGGATGTTTGATAGGCTAAAGCTCAAAATTCAGTTGTCATCTGATTGGTTGCCCTGTATGTCAATCAAGTAACGGTATGTTTGATAGGCTGACAATTTTTTAATGTCACGCTGCGATCTACCAGTATACTGCCTCCGCGAATGACTGGTAGATTGCGATCGATGTAATGAGCACCCCTGCTCTAAGATATACGCTAAACACTAATAATTTAACAGCACGGTGGTGCAGTTGGTAGAGCTGCTGCCTTTCAGAGAGCAGGTTACCCCAGTTCAAATCCTGGCCATGGGGCCTTTCTAGGTGGAGTTTGCATGTTCTCTCTGTGCATGTGGGGTTTCTCCAGGTATTCCAGTTTACTTCCACAGACCAAAAACATGCAAACTCAGACTGATTGGCGACTCTAAATTGTCTCTAGGTGAGAGAGAGAGTGAATGATTGTCTCATTTGTCTCTGTGTGTCCATGTAATGGACTGGAGACCTGTCCAGGGTGTCCCCCGTCTCTTGCACAGTGATTGCTGGACATGAGCACCGGCGACCCCAACGACCCAAAAAGGAAGACACGGGTAAATGTAATGGATGGATGGATGGATGGATGGATGGATGGATGGATGGAGTATAAATGCCTGAATCAGCAGTTTAGGCTCTTTAACAATCCTTATCTTTTATCAGTTAGCAGTTTTTGTTTTTAGTGTTTGTTCAATCCCACAAGGTTTAAAGTTTTCTCAGAACTCATTCTACTGTGAACTCATTCTCTTGCTAATTTAATGACGTGGCTTTTTATCATCCAGTAGCCGTGTTTCCATCAAGGTTTCTAGATGCGCTTTATGAAGCATCGCATCAGAAAAGCTTAATGGAAATGGCAAAATTCGAGTTAACTTCCTCTAATTCGCCCCAAAGTTGATACGCTCGCTTGAGGTGGTTTTTGGGGGCTTCGAAACAGAGCTGATGCGCAAAACGACAGATGGAAACAGATTTGCCGACTCAGTTCTGCCGTAGCGAACATTCACGTCACGTGACTGATCAGCTGTTTCCGCTCCGGACAACATGTAACATCGCTAAAACTAGTTGGCATGACAGAATAAATACAACTTGCCCGATAGCAACACGTACCTGAAATATTCTCTCCATTTTGACGAGATGTGTGGTCGGGTTCTGTTTTCAACCGCTACTTCCTGTTTACTGTAGACATGCGCAACGCTGACGTCTGACGTAATGACGCTGACGTCTGACGTAATGACGCTGTGCGTGGCTTGGTAGATGCGCTACAAGCCAGGAGATGGAAACACTTCTGATCCGCATTAATTTGTATTTACATTTTTGCGAGATTTCAAAAATAAGCTCAAAATTCGAAATGAAAATGGATGGAAACACGGTTATAGTTTCTCTGGTGCCTCCGCCAGAAGACAGTAACTCTGTTATGTCCTCTGGTGTCAAGATGGTGCACAGGCAGTGGTGTGTGTGTGAGCATCAGAGGTTTTGCTCTCTGTGAATGTGCTCTTGTGATGTCTCTGCACAAAGAACCACACATCATGTAAAACAAGAGCATTTACAAGAAAAGATCATTATGTTGTTATGTATAGACTTTTACCATCTGGATTCTTGTTGGGAGACAGAAAAGTGCTATGGAAAGAGAGCATTCTTTGTCTGACGTTCTGACTTCTTCCGTGAAGGGTGGGGCCAGACTTATGTGGTTCGTACCCACTGGAGATGATGGCATTCATAAAAATACAACTGCACACAAAGACATTTACATCGAGGCAGTGTCAGATACAGAAATGAACAGCCTCTTTCAGTCTAACAGGTTTTGTTTTGTGTAGCCAAACAGAATCAGGTCAGCTTTGATTTTCATCTGCAAAGCAGGAGATGAGTTTTACAGAAGGATGAGCCTCAAGAGCCTGAAAATACACAGCTGGAATATTTGTAACACATACGTGGTTAGCACCTTTCCTCCCACAATGATGTAACAACATGTAACAACCATGTCTGAGTTTAAAGGACATGTAATGTAATCATGTTAAACATAAACTTGAACAGTAATCTTTGAAGTGATGTCAGCAGTAATACTCCAGCAGCCATGACATCAGTCACACAGAGCACAGTAAATGGAGAAAATAGTTCAAGTTTACGTCAAGACTAAGCTAGCCAAACCTTTTTGTTTTTAAGACTTATGAAATAACTTTCTAAGAACAATCTAAAAAAGCTCAAACTGGTCCTCTGGACATTCAAAAAACAAAACAAAAAAAATGTAGAAACGTTTCGTCTTTTGTCCGAAAGACTTCATCTGAGGTGCTGTGTTCAGCAGTGTGTGAGCAGCTGGTTTCGGCTGTCATCAGCCAACTGGTTGTGTAACACTGTGAGAGGGTGCTATTAATAAGACTGAGCTGAATACAGCACCTCAGACTAAGGAAGTCTTTCAGACGAAAGACGAAACGTTTCTACAATTTTTTTGCTTAGTTTTGTTTTGTTTTTTGAATGTCCAGAGGACCAGACTTAGCTTTTTTAGATTTTTTACAAGTGTGCAATGGAGAGCATCCTGTGCTCCAGCATCAACGTGTGGCATGGAGGCTGCACAGCTGCAGAAAGAAAAGCTTTGCAGAGAGTGGTGAAGGCTACACAGAAGATGTTGGAGTCAGTCTCCCCACCATCACAGACATTTACACCTCCAGATGCAGGAAGAGGGCCACCTGCATCATGAAGGACCCCACTCACCCAGCACACACACTTGTTGCCCTGCTCCCCTCAGGAAGGAGGTTGAGGAGCATTAAGTGTAGAACCATTAGACTGAGGAACAGCTTCTACCCTGAAGCTGTTAGACTCATGAATCTTTAACCAGAATAATCACTGTGAGAAACAATCACTGTAATGCCACCATGTTGCTGAAATTATGCTCCTGATTATTTAAATTGTTTAATTCAAAATGGCCACCTCACCTAATTAGCTTGTTTGATTCAAAATGGCCACCTCACCTAATTATCTTGTTTGATTCAAAATGGCCGCCTCACCTAATTAGCTTGTTTGATTCAAAATGGCAGCTTCACCTAATTTCCTTGTTTAATTCAAAATGGCCGCCTCACCTGATTGGCTTGTTCAATTCAAAATGGCCACCTCACTTGATTAGCTTGTTTAATTCAAAATGGCCACCTTACCTAATTAGCTTGTTTGATTCAAAATGGCCGCCTCCCCTAATTAGCTTGTTTGATTCAAAATGGCCGCCTTACCTAATTAGCTTGTTTGATTCAAAATGGCCACCTCACCTAATTATCTTGTTTGATTCAAACTGCCGTAGCGAACATTCACGTCACGTGACTGATCACGGATCACGGATCACGGATAACCGCCTCTGGCGGTCATCCGGGATTCATAGAACCATAGTTACAGTAGTAACTTGCGTTCACTGTGGTGACGCCTGAAGGGAGCAGCAAAAAAAAAAAAAGAGACAGAATAACCAGTGAATAAATAAACTCCCCTCAGATGATCACCACATAAAACCAGTGGTGTCAAAAGTATTCACATTCATTACTCAAGTAGAAGTATAGATGCTGGGATTTAAAAATACTTCTGTAGAAGTAGAAGTATCAACTCTAGCTTTTTACTCAAGTAAAAGTAAAAAAGTACTGGTTTCAAAACTACTTAAAAGTATAAAAGTAAAAGTAGCGTAAGAAAAAGCAACAACAAAGACAAATGCTTAGGCCGCACCACACATACTATTGTATACAACCCCACCTCCCCCACAAAAATCATTTTTTTAGACTAGATTATATTATATTGTTAATGTTGAAAAACTAGGGGTGCACTAAGCTACCTGTCTTAACTGCATATATGCCCATTGAAAATAGACACATTTAAATGCAAATTTAAATATATTAAAATAACCATACTGTATAGGGGTATTATTGAGCATTTGCCTGCAGTGTGAACGTAGTCTATGAAGTAAAACTTTGTTAAGTTCAGTGAAAACTCTGACAGAAAGAAAATATGTTTTAAATCTGAATAAAAAAGAGAAACAATGTTAGCAAGCAAACCCAGAGCATGTAGCTAGTTCCATGGCTAGTACCTCCTAACCATAGAAAACATTATACAGGTAGTCCCCGACTTACGAGCGCTCTTACATACGAGGTCCCGGACTTACGAGCTGGCGAACGAGCAGTAAATTTGTAAAAAATACAGCACTTTTTTGTGTTTTTAGATGAAAGTGTGTTAGCTAACCGTTTGGAAACACATTTCTGAGCATGTTCATGAACTAGTATGAACGTTTTTGATGAAAAACGAGTGTTCGTAGTAGCGCTAGCTTAAATGTTCTGACTTACGAGCGAAAATCCGGACTTACGAGAACACGTGTTTCATGTTCCGACGTACGAATTTTCGTCTTATGAGCGACTCGCAGGTATGGAACTCGCTCGTAAGTCGGGGGCTACCTGTACAACATTAGTATGTTACTAGGTCACTAGAAGTCAGTAATCAACTGATAAAAAAAAAAACTTTCAGCTTACCTCAATATGTTTTTTCAGATTAGATGGAGAGTTTTTGAAAGCCATTAGCTCATTGTACTTGGGTGCGCAGAGCTTGCAGCGCATACGAAAAGAGTTGTTTTTGTATCCAACCATTTCAAAAAAATCTTCGAGGTACGGCCAGGGATGTACATGGATCGGCTGGTCTTCTTGGCTACCAACCTCCTCGCTGGTGCTTGATTGTGACATTTCCTTCGAGTTCTCTTCAGTCTCTGCCACGGACATTTTCAAGCTACTCTGCTGCGACCACAGACCTGCTCTGGCGCGTGACGTGATGTGTCATCATGTTCAGGTGCGATGGATCGCATACAAACCAATAAGGTGTCGGAATGCTATAAGTTTAAACTTCTCATCCAACCACAATCGATTTCACTCTATCCGGATGGCGCAATTTCTCTGGACAATTTTTTTTAACATGACTAGCTGAATGAAAAAAAAAAAACGGCAAAATGAAAGAAAAGTAACGAGGCTATTTTTAAAAAGTAAGGAGTAGAAAGTACCAGTAATTGCGTGAAAATGTAAGAAGTAGAAGTATAAAGTAGGCTGAAAAATAATTACTTTACTAAAGTATAGATAACTAAAATTTGTACTTAAGTAAAGTAACGAAGTATTTATACTTCGTTACTTGACACCTCTGCATAAAACTATCTATGGGTTTCAAGCTTTTCTCATGAAAATAAAATTTCTCAGTGAATCTTTATGGTTTTAGTGAATTTTCTCTCAGCTTCTTGTTACTACATATATAAATCATGTGAAAACCTGTTTCTTCTATGGTCCGGCTTTTGAAAAGCCTTTATCAATGGTTCCACTAGAAATCTGTTGACAACCACACAACCATGTATCAATCCTAAAGCTGTAAAGGAATCCACAACGATATCTCAGCTAGAAAAGAATAAACACGTTCTACAACATTATGAAAAATTACAGTTTTGATGCTGGAATCTAACTCTGAGGCAGTGCACCATGAAATTAATTAGCGATATCTTCTTTTCTCTGGGGTAGGCTCTAAAGTTGACTAGCATTCCTGTGGTTTGTGGCCATGAGTTGCTTGATGCCAGCATTCTTTTTCAGTGAAGTTCAAAGAGAGTTTACAAGTACAAGTGAGTTGGTTTGTGCCAAGTCCCTGGGCTGCTGTTGTGACAGCAAACATTGTTTTCATTGAGCGTAAAAAAGGCTTAGGAATTTTTGTAGTTCATTTAAAACTGAAGGTGAGAGGTAATAAAAAGTGACTCTTACGTCTTCCACTGTAGAACGTTGTCCAGTCAATCGTCCAATTAACTCTGCATCACTAGCCTGGTTAAAACCAGACCCTTGTCCTTCACTTCGCTTCGTACTAGGGTCTGGACTTTCTGTTATAGGGAAACAATTCTTGCTGGAGGCGTGGCCTCTGCTGATGGCTGCTCCCCCGTGGTCTGCTGAACTTGACTTCAGCTCCGCCTCCTGCTGAATTGTCTCTCGCTGCCGGCTGCCGCGCTGCATATTCTGTGTTTATATGTTAATAAAACGTCCTAATAAAATAAAATAAAACCATGGATCGCTGGTCCAACACACCAGAAGACCAGGAAATCTGATGGGACTCGGGCAGCAACGTAAAACCTGACTTTAATTCTCTCGTGACAACCTGAGTCATTTCCTTGTTCATTTCACTCAGCGGAGGGAGAGGAGGAGGAGGAGGAGGAGGAGGAGGAGGAGGGAGCGATGATCACTTACTTTTGGCAAAAAAAGAAAACTCCAGATAAGGGATTAAGAAGGGGAAATTAATAAATTTGTGTCACATATAAAACAGTCCTGCATCGCTTTGCATCGCTTTGAATGAGAACATGCGGCTGCTCGCTGGCTGCGCTGGGACAGGTGGGGGCGTGGGTTAGGGGCCAAAAACTCCGCCCCTTCTGTTCTCTGATTGGTCCGGTCAAAAATCTACCGGAGAAATCGTTGTCTATGAGAGAAGTCCCAGACTGTGCAGTGAAGGGAAATGAGAATTGAGCGGAGCTGTGCAGGAAGGCGAGGGCCAGGCTACTGCATCACAGGATGATTGTTAATATTTGACAATAAAGAGTGACAGTCATCTCACCTGCTGATCTAGTGTCTGTTGCCCATCTAGCTTTAGTAATTTTGGATCTTAACTTTGAGCCACCTTCAGAGGAATCTGAGCTTGTTTTTCCCTCCAGGCTCACCTTCATAGCATCCATCCATCTATCCACCCACTTCTTTCAGAGTCAAGTTGTGACAACAGCAGCATAAGCAGGGAGTACCAGATACATGTATCTCTTTCTGCAGCCCTCTTTCATCTCTATGAGGACTCCAAGATGTTCCCAGGACATTCAAGAGAAATAGTCTCTTCAGTGTGTCCTGGGTCTTCCCCGGATTCTCCTCCCAGTTGGACATGCCTGTAAAACCTACATAAGAAGCTATACCAATCTGTCTGTCGATTACCCCTCCATTCTTTCCTCACTGATGAACAAAGCCAAGGGATTCTTGAACTCCTCCACTTGAGGCAGGACCTCAATCCTAACTAGGGATATGCAATATGACATAAAATTCACATCACAATGTGTATTGTGATGGGTGGGGGAAACGATATATCACAATATGTTTTTGGTGTAAAACTTGCAATAATAATAAAAAAAAGCATAGGGTGTCATTTTGCTATCATTTATTTTGAAAACTGCTATACCACAAAATAATATAAATTAAGAAAATTCCACTACTATGTCCAGAGAGTTTTTAAATAAAAAGCAAATCAAGTACAGTATTATGCTGGGTTCCCACCGAACGCGTTTCGAGCAGCCGAAGCATCCAGTTCACATGCAAAGTGAATGTGGCCGCGCATCTTGGAGCGGCGCAGCGTGACGCGGCGCGTTTTCAGCAGTTCAAGCAGCGCGGCAGTGAGCGGCAGTTGTTTTCCGCGCTTGCGGTGCATCAAAGCAGCGGCTGCCGGAGTTCAACTAAATGAACTTTGACCTACTTCGGCTGCTTGCCGCGTCGCAGCAACCAATCGGGAGAGACTCTGCTATGTGATGATGCAACGACGACGGGACTTTTTTTGGACTTTTCAAACTTAGCCCAACGAGCCTCCATGAAGAAACCAGCCTCCGGTAAGAAACTTGGCATTTTTACAGTTGCCGCTGTCCGCTCGAGCGTACGATCACCCCAAACATAAAAAAATGTTTTAATCTCAACAAAGACTTTCGGAGCTGCAGTTCGGCTCGTAGAAAACCCACTCAAGTAGTAACGGGGCTCACGAACAGCTGATTTTATCTGCCCGGTGTACAAAAAACAAAACAAACCCGACCGGAAAAGGAGCCAGACGCTCCTCCCACTGCGCGTCTGCAGACGCGTTCGATGTGAGCAGACATCTGTTGACAAGCAGCCAACACAGTGCGTTAGGAGCGTTTTTGATGCTCAAGACGCGTTCGGTGGGAACCCGGCATTAGGCTTCTTTCTTGTAGTGCAAAACAGTGAAAAAATATCAAATGTAGTTTTAGCCATATGTTTTAAACTAAAGAATATGCTGTTAACTCTTAACAGTTTCCAGTCTTCTCACTTGAGAAATGAGCAGCAACAGAGCAGCATTTTACACTGAAACACTTCACCCTCCAACCCTCTAGTGGGCGTCTCCTTCCGCTTTAGGGAGAGCTGACACAAAATGGCAACCAGTTTCCTCTGTGGCTTTGACCAGAGGGTCTTGCAGTAAAATCACACAACACAGCGTTCTTTCCACAGATCAGAGAGCAGGTTTAACCCTCTTTTTTGTTGTTGCTCAATTGCACTCTCTAAAGCTGACCAACAAACTTTCGACAAAAAAACAACAACTTTAAACGGAACACAGCATTTTGTGCATGTGTCCGAATTCCAGTACGGCAAGCTGGCCATAGTTAGCTTGTAGCGTTGCTACTTAGCTCTCGAAGAAAGGACTTTAACACTTACGCACAGTTTTCAACTAAAAAAAGTAACGATTAAACTGACAACTCTGATTTTACATCAGACACAGCATTACTGCAGTTAGCACCGGCTAACTGTCTATCGTTTCTACCATGTACCGTTTATATTAAGCTACTCCCAAACCAAAGAGGGTAATCCACCCTTTTTCCAACTGAGGACCATGGCCTCAGATTTGGAGATGCTGATCTTCATCCCAACCACTTCACACTCGTCTGTGAAACGTTCCAGAAAGAGCTGGAGATCTTGGCACAATGACGCCGACAGGACCACATCATCCACAAATAACAGAGACAGAATCTTGAGGCATCCAGCCTCTGACTGCACTGAGAAGTTTTGTTCATAAAAAGTTATGAACAGAGTCATGACAATGAATAGCACAAGGAGCACCCCACACCCCACGTATGTAGACTGGTTGAGCAAACTCCTAGGCCCTCTCAAGAACCTTATTGTTCCTCCTGAATTTGAAGTTCAACAATCGATCACACGCTCTTCTCCAGCACCTTTACATAGACCTTACTGGGAGGTTAAGAGTGGTGATGATGCCCTTCTACACCCTCTCATCCACCTCTTTGAAGAGAACTACTACTTCAGCATGTCAATCTAGTGGCAGTGCCTCCAATGTCCATGCCATTTTGCAAATGTGTGTCAACCAAGACAGTCCCCCAACATCAAGAGCCAAAAGGAACTGAGGTCGGCTCTCATCCACCCCCAGAGCTCTGCTATTTGCATTTTGCAAGTGTAACGTATCGTGAGACGGGACGCCATATGTAGTAGAACCACCAAACTTTTTCTTCTTCCTCGTCTCTTGTAACAACACAACTTCAGCGTCACAGTACCACCTACTGGCAATACCAAGTAATTAACTTGCCACAATATACATCACAGCAAATAGGAATTACATTCATTCGTGTTATGTAAGAGCATGATTTATTGTATTACTTTTTTTACATTAAAAAATGAAACTAACATGACCCTTCCTCCTGTCTGCCCCAACAAGATCTGCAAAGGTAAACACATTCTCATTCACTCCCTGTGCTCTTCCCTATAACACCACCAACACCCTGGTAACTTTTCTATCTCCATTTCAAGATGAAGGAGATCTACTTGTTATGCTCTTCCTTCATCTGGATTCCCTGAGAGATTTGACATCATGATACTTTCTAAATGTAATTTTTGAATATACATCTATAACTAATTGACTTTTGTACTTAATCTGGTATAAAGTGGCCATGACTATCAACATTAGCCAACACAAAAATGTCCATCACTCAAGTCAGTTTTGCAGATATTGAATACAAATTTGATGTTGTAATATCAGAGTCAGCTTCAACCCATATTATGATGAGCACGAAATCATCATAATATTGCATAATAGCAATACTTTTTACAAGGTTTGACAACAATGGCTGCAACACGGTCTTCATCTAGGTTTCAGTTGGAAAACAATTGCTGCTTTCACAAAAAAGCTAATTAGACGGATGACTTTGGAAACATACAAATGTATGAACATCCTTATCATAGAAATATATTGGTATAGAATATTCAAGGTTCCTCAGATAAAACTGAAACCAAATTTTACTTCAGTGAACTTCTATGTACTGACTTTAATAAAGACCTTTTAGTTTTAAAAGATTTTAAATGTATCATCTCATTCAAGAAAAAAAACAAAACTTCAGTTTTCCTAAATCTCCAACTTTTGTTTAAACTTTTTGTGGGTCGAAAGTTGAGAAATTGGCAGAAATTTGGCAAGAGCAAAAACAGGAACCCAATTCAACTCTCACACCATCTTTATTCATCGGTGCATGAGAGAAAGTCCTGATCCACAGGAAGTGAGCTGAACTCAGCTGGCTGGGGGCATTGGCATTCTGTTGAGATGTAGTCATGGTGTTATGCTGAGAGTCGTCTCACAGTCCTCTGTGTCAAAAGGCTGAACAAGTCATCTGCTGGGGTAACAATGATGGCATACATGTTAGAAAAAAGAGGGGGGTGTGCAGCCATGAGAACTTTCAAGTAAAGATTCTCTCAGTGTGTAAGGTGACTAACAATGTGCCAAAACACTGTGACCTTTACTATAGGAATAACAGCAGGATGAATATACAGGCACTTTAAAATCCAGAAGATGAGTGTGCATGCATCCTGCCTCAACTCAAGAGGCAGAAATCAGTTGAGTCAAGTTTGGTTGCCAATAATTATAAGTTGATTGAACATTGATAAGTACTAAGGATGGACATTAAGGAATAACATTTATGTATGTTTACGTAATCAAGTATCCTGTAAATTTTTTGTATTTTGTATTTTTAATCATTAATTATTCTAACATATATATTTACTGTACTTATTCTTGACTATGTTTATTTTGAATATTTGAAGTATCTATGTTTGAAATCCCATCTGTTACTGAGTAAAAAATACAAAGTAAATTAAAAATAAATTTAAATTTAAAATTAACAAAAAAAAAAAGGTAAACCAACCAGTAGCAAAGCCAAAACTGAGGCATATGGTGCGTTGTATAGGAGGGAGAAACTTAGGAGGGAGAGAATGACTTGTTTCGACTGGTGAGGCAAAGGGATCAGGCTGGAAAGGATGTGCAGCAGGTTAGACTTATTCAAGATAGATATTGTAATATTCTAACAAGTATGGAGAATGTAATGGGAAGATGGAAGGAGCACATGCGCCCTTGGCCACCATATACTGTATTGATCTTCAGCCACCCCAATCATTTGAGGAAACTATAATTTTAAGCAATATCACTACAAAAAAGCATAGTTTCCTTGAATGGTCAGGATGGTCTTTTTACGTATATGTATGGCTGTGACCATTTTTGGTTAAGCAACCAAATGTTGAGTAGTGACTTTTCTTATGCCTTGTTGAAGCCACAAATATACTCGTATATACTTTTTATATATACTTGTACTTTCATAAGTATAACAAAAACATGGATAAATAATAG
>JBBPBX010002435.1:79244-90752 GCA_038048925.1 Garcialebias charrua
TATATACAGTATATACACACACACACACACACACACACACACACCGAACAATTTTGTGTAGGCAGTAAAAAATGAAGATCAAGGGCAAATTTAAAGGGATGGTCTGGTCATTTATGAAGTAATGTTCTGTCAAAAAGTACCTTCAGCCATGACATCAGTCACAGAGCACGGAGTACCTTCAGCCATGACATCAGTCACAGGGCACGGAGTATAGAGAAACTAGCAAGTCTTCCTTCAGGCTAGAGTTACTTTGAAGTTTGTGGCTGTAATGTGACAAAATGTGGAAAAGTCTAACAGGCATGAATTCTGCAACAACACTGTAGGTACTCTGAATAGATTTATTTGTAGGAAAATCAGATTCTTGTTTTTACTGAGCAGCATCTGAATTTCAAGGGAGTCTTTTGTTATGAATTTTTTTTAAGGACTACCGGTACCACTTCAATTTTTAGATTTTTTTATTTTTATTTTATTTGTTTATTCTTGTTTTTTTTTTTTTTTTTTTTATTCATGTATTTTTTTTCTTCTTAAAAGCCCATCTAGGGACAAGTGCTGCGAATTAGCTGTTGCTATTGCACTATGATGCAAACATGGGACTGCTGTTTTACTCAGTTTGTCTATGTCGATGTGTGTCTGTCCCTATCAAATAAATAAAATCAAAATCAAAAAATGTTTGTACCTTTCTGCAGTGTATGTGCTGAGCAGCACTAGATGTAGTGTAGATAATGACAAGCAAGCATTGACTTGAAGCTTAAAGTGTAAGCAGCCATTCTGAAAATTACACAGATTCTTGGTTGAAATCAAAACTTGTCAGACAACATAATCACAGAGTTCAAATGTTTAAAGCCCTGAAACAATAAGCAGAAACAACAGCACTAACATTGTCAGTGCCTTGGCTCAGTCTGTTTACTCCTGGAAGAAGAAATTACAAGTGTAGCCACTGCCAAAGAATGTGTTCGCTGATTTCTATCTCACATGGCCCATATACATTCTGAGGGGACGAATAACTGTTTTATTTTCTTTGTTTGTGTTAAATAGTAACAGCTGTTACAAAGTGGTGCATTTGATGGAGGTTAAGAGAGCAGTCTGCTTCTATTTACTTTGGCCGCAGCGTTGGTAGCAGAAGACTTCAAACGAGCAAAGGCTTCCATTAGACACCAGGCCCAGTGGTCAAACATTCTTTGGTTTCTTGCAACAAAACATGGTTTGTTACCCTGAGCATTCAGTTTCAGTGGGAAAGACAGTTTGTGCTGGGCACCGCAGGACCCACAGCTGGGATTTTCAGGTCATCACATTACAGCTAGAGACACTGCATGTCTGCTTCTGGAAAGAAGAAGAAAACAAAACATTAATGTCTCCCTATGAATATGTTTACTGTGGAGGAGACTCACATTTTTCACAAATAATTCAAACTGACTTTACAAAACAATTTGAAAACTTACATTTCTTGGGGAAATGCAGTTTGAGATGAACACAACCAATTTAGGCATGGAGAATGAATTGGAAATTTAATTATTAAAATAAAAAAACAGAACAGAATCTATAATTGGTTGCTAACATCTAAAATTTACCACAGGCTAAATAGAACAAAACCATGTCTAAAATGATCAGGACAGCAGGTAAAAGATGTAATAAGTATAAAAAGATAAAATATGAGCTTGTTATTATCAGTGAACAATGTTTGAACAAACTGAATAGATATACAACTATACAAATTTATTTATAAATCTCTTTAAAACAACACTGTTGGCCAAAGGGCTGTACACTAACACACACAAGCATAAAAAACATAAAATCAACAGATACCATAAAAGTTATGAACTACCAAAATCATAAAACAGCAAACAGTAAAAACAATAAAATAAATAACTTAAAAACAGTAAAACCAACATTTCAAGCTGAGTTAAAAGCCAAAGAGAAAAATTGTCTTCAGAGAAGATTTAAAAACAGGAAGTGAGTCAGCTTGTCTGACGTGCAAAGGTAGCTCGTTCCACAGTTCAAGTCAAAGTCAAAGTCAAAGTCAACTTTATTGTCAGATCTGCAATATGTACTGTACAGGACATACACAGGACCGAAATTGCGTTTCTCTCAGTCCCTCGGTGCAACAGTAAACATCTAAATGCAGCGACAGATGCAGCGACTGAGAATGCTCGGTCACCTCTCAGCCTCCTGTTGGACTTTGGAAAGCCCAACAGATCAGCTGACCTGAGAGAGCATGAGGGAACATACAGCTGGAGCAGGTCAGACAGATACTGTGGGGCGACACTATGAAGACATTTGAAAACAAATAAAAGAACCTTAAAATTTACCTGGAAACTAACTGGGAAACCAATGATTCTAAAACAGGTGTGATGTGTTCTCATTTTTCTACCAGTTAAAGGTGGGGTGACATGATGTTTAAACTTTTCATAAAATGGTTCAACATATATATCTTTTATCATTCAACTATGTTCGTTGTTGCAAACAAAATGATAATTTAATGAAAATTCGTTTAAAAAGTGAGTTTAAAATGTGTGCCGTGTTTATTCACGGGAAATCCGATTACACTCGAATGCAACATCTGTGACGTCAGAGCAGGAATTTCAGTCTGCGGCTGCGTATAGAACGCATATTTATTTTCTGCACGTTCGCCTATTTCTTTGTTTGTTTTGTATACCGGTAACTTGAAAAATGCTGTTACATTGGGTCACATTTGGGTGTTCTAATATCATCAGTGAACGAGTGAGCCTTTTCACTTTCCCAAAATATGAAATACTTCGGACAAAACAAACAAAGCTGTCCCCCTCGGAGCCTCCCGCGCTTGTTATGAAATGAAATATCTTTTATTCTTCGTGTTTTTATTCTCCAAAAGGGGTTTTCAAACAGTGTTAAAATGACCAGTCTCTCTCTCTTGTTCTACATGTTTGCTCAGCCAGGGAGTGTCAGAACAGCCCTAATCTATGTGTGTCTTTGGTGTGGTTTGGTGTCCAGTTGCACTGATTGGTCACTTGGTGGTCTACTAGTGTGTGTGTGATTTGTGGGTGCTCAGCATTGCTGTATATTTAGTTTTGGAAACCAGAGTAAGCTGAAACCCCCTGAGGCCTGGGTAAACCAGAACAGAAGCTTTCTGGCAGTGGGGTAGGACAAGAAAACAAAGCAAAACTGCTCTTATTGGTTAAGGCAGGAAACACCCTACAAGAAAACAAAGCAAAACTTCTCTTATTGGTTGAGAGCAGAAAACGCCCCACAGAAGAGTATAAAAGTATAAGTTTCCCTCCTCCAACAGACAACGCAGAAGCAGGCCACGAGGGACCAACCCATCAGGTTGTATGCTGTCTCCATTGAATGCGCATTCATGTTCTCTTTGTTCTCCTATCTTTCTTTCTTTCTCTCTCTGTCTTCTCATATGAGATCATATATATATATAGCTTATAAAATATAACAAATGTATTCTGTGACTTTTTAAACTTATGATTAATTAAACTGGTTTGGAACTTTAAGTGAGCGTTTGTCGTGTATTCAGCGTACCTCCTTTTTTGATCCAAAGTGAACCAAACAACGAATTTGGGGCGAGATAAGAATTGAAGCCAACAATTTGGAGGTCCCACCGAGATGGTTGCACGCGCGGACAGGAAAGGAGGAGCGGGAGTCCAGAACATTGACTACTGACCGGTCACCTCAACAAAAAAAAGGTAACCAGATTCCTGTTTAAACGAAATCTGTGATTGGAATTTTTATAGGCAAAATTGATTCAGTGTGTTGGACTCCAGTAAGATAAGGAAATAAGACGAGTAAGTATACGTATACGTAAAGTAAAATAATAATACCCAAGTCCCAGGTAAAAACACGCAGTGGTCGCGCCTCCCAGATGCCGACGGGTGTTTTGAACAGAGGGGTCAGGGTTTTAGGATAAATAAATAATTTATTCGCCACTGACCGTGTAACTCTGAGACCAAGTTTAAACTGTAATCTTGCTAGGTTAGTGTCTGGCTTAAAACAGTGACAATTTAGACTTACTTATAATTAGAGACTAAATAAGTAAGTGCGGGACGGGTGAGAGTTTGAAATAGATGCGCTGACTTTCGCTGATAAAATAATCCGATAGTTCCAAACCTGGACCAGTTAAAAATAGAATAAAATTAGTCACAGAATACTAAATCCTTTTTTATGTTCTAAAATAATGGTTTCCTGCCATGTGAGGAGTCAACACACATACCAATCTTATTTTACACTCAGAAGGTTCTTTTCATGGTGTCAGAGTCTCGCGTGAATGAAGTGCAAAAGTTGGCCTGTCCAGAACGCAGCTGAAATGTCTCCCGCTCCTACTACACACACACACTTTTAGCGCACGTCAGTTTGCCTGCCTCACCTGCGTGACTTGTCTCTGCTCTCCAAACTGCGCGTGGCTTTCGGATTTGTCTCTGTCTCTCTCTGCAGCGCTGTGCTGCTCTGGACCAGTGGCGGAGCTAGACTTTTATTGCTGGGGGGGCCGAGAGGGGGCCAAGGCTATAAGGGGTCCACTTACTACGGGACAGTGGGAAAAATGGATTTATCCCAACTTTTTGGGATTTGTTGACGCTATGAAATTTTGAAACAACATATTTTTCCCTTAAAATGATACATTCTCTCAGTTTAAACTTTTGATCTGTGATCTAAATATTTTTAAGTTTAGAAATCAAGTGGTTTTCTAAACAGCTTTAGTGTTTGACTTTGTCCACACTCATAAAACACACAATGAAGTACCCAAAAAAAAATATATATATACGGTATATATATATACCAGTAAACTTAAATGGTACATATCGCCCCTTGCTGCTTTGAGCATGTAACAGTCACAAGACCACATTGTTGTGGTACTGTTCGGGTGTATTTTTTAAAGACATGTTAAGTGCAATTTGAAATAAGAAATATAAAATATGATAAAAATACATTTTTGTGTTTATTTCATTTCTATTCAAGACACTATAAGAATGACTATATATTTAATATAGGCAGATACAGAGTACAGTATCTTTGTTTACAATTCTGGTTGGTGGTGTGCCTCGTGATTTTGTCAATGAAAACACTGTGCCTTGGCTCCAAAAAGGTTGAAAAACACTGGTCTAATGAAAATAAACGGTTTAAGTTAATTAGAATGATTTAAAAAAAAATAATGAATTAGTACTTGTATCGGTACTTGGTATCGGCAAGTACTTTAATATAAGTACTTGTACTTGGTTTTCAAAAATCTGGTATAGGTGCATCCCTAGTGGAAATCATCTGAAAAAGCTTTAATTGGCCAAAAACCAGCTGAAAAATAGCTAAACAAGAGCATGATTTTGCTAAATTAGGCTGAAAAGTTGGATTAAAAAATGTAGAATTAGCCGAAAAAGCTGAAACAGGCTATATACAGAAATTATTAAGTTAAATACCTTTGATACCATCACATTTTCATCTTGCCTCAATAAAAGCACTGTCCTATTTGTTATTTATTTAATTGTTCCCATACATATCTCTAAAAAAAAAAAAATAATAAAATAAAATAAAAAATAATAAGTAAACTTGAAAAGAAAAGTTTAATTAAAAGGACTCAGCACTGAAGATATGCACAATTCAAAAACAGAGGGAGGAAAATAATAACTACTGTATTTTTAGCCTGTATGACATATTTATGGATTGCTTTTTCTTCTTAAACTTTTCACAAGCTATCTGAGGATTAAATATGAAACAAACATTGAGGCGCTGAGGTTAGAACAAAGTTTATTTAGATACAGCAGTTTAATGGAGTAACAAACGTTGTCTTCATCTCCTTAGGGGCTGGTGCCCTGAAACACAGAATAAACATTACATTAAAACAGTTTACACTTCTCCATTATAACAGGATTAGATAATTTTCTACAGCGTGAATGTGGGTGAAATGAAAAATAGGACTTCAGCTTTGAACGAGGGTCTGGTTTTAAACAGGCTAAAAGGCCTCAGGACGTGTAACAGTTTTTTGAATAAACAAATAAAATATTTGCGGACAGTTCGAGACAAATTAATAAGGGCCGAATGAACCGTCGCGGTTGGAAGGATTGATCAAAAAGGATTATGACATTCTATCTCAATAATTTTAGGATATAACACTTAAACAAACGGGAAATTTGGAAATTGTAGTGGGACCTCCCGTTAGCATAGCATAGGCTGTCCAACAGCGGATATTTTATAACTTTGTAACGGTAGACAGCTCACATCGGATTCGCTAACAAAGCGTACAGTGGCGCGTCGTGTAGATAAACAATATTGACTTTAAATAATCCAAATTTAGTTTTGTAGACGAATTTAGCAGCTAACAGCAAAGCTAACAAGCCATTAGGTTCGACGTGGTTCACGAGACGTCGTCGTCGTCCTTATAATTTGTGTATAGGACGTGGGGAGGTAGAACCGAACGCATCATACTTGTATTTTCCAATATAAGAAGCAGAGAAAGTGGATTACCAATTTGGAAGACGTACTTTTGTGAATAGCTCCAGTGAATGTACACGTCTTGTGAGCGTTGACCGGAAGAGCAGGGTTGCCAGACCTCTAGACTGAAAGAAACGATCAGCTCCTTCAAAACAAGCACAAATAAGCGACTTAATGTCCGCGAGAAGCAAAAATAAAAACCTGACACAAGCGGCTGATCAAATTTGAAAGCGACTCCAGGGAAAACAAGCCCAATGCCGCTTGAAATAAGCGGACTTGGCAACTATGGGGACGCAAAAGACACAGTCGTTTCATGTATAGCCTGAGCAGGGTTGCCAGGTGAGAAATGTAGGATTATCGTACACCCATTATAAACAAAATAAGTCACTCTATTGTTGAATACTGTAGCGTTTAACAGGCACTCACAGCTTTGTGGCGTCAGTACTGGGGGGAACCATAGACATTAATATGCATTATTGTCTGGTGGCAACTAATGAGCCCTACAGAAAGTCTTCTGTCACATTTGGAAAAGCACGATTAGCTGGAATTCCAAGACGCCTTCAGGGTTCACAATAAACCCCGACGGACAGTTGCGACAGGCTGAATGGAACCGATCACAACTACACGTTCACAGAATGGCCAAATTATTGTATTTTTTGCCTTTTTCGGGATTATTGATCGTACATCGTACAGAGGGCAAAATTATCGTACAAATACAAAAATTATCGTGCAGCTGGCAACACTGAGCCTGAGTATAATGGAGACCCCTGATGGATGAAAAAAGGTACTGCAGACAAGAGCATAATAATTTCTTGAAAAACCAAAAACAGGTCGGAGTCACTTTTATTTGTAATTTAATTTAGTCATCCAGTTGGGTTATTCGTTTTGAAACATTTAATAAAAGTAAAAGGATGTAGGTACAGATTTAAATAACTATTTGGAGTCTTAAATAAATACACCTTTAATTTTAATCTATTGAGGGCATAAATTGAATCTCAATTTATAATAAGTGGAGAATTGGACTTTAAAAATCGACTAAGGGGTGTCAAAGACCCGGCCCGCGGGCCGCATCCGGCCCGCCAGGGGGTTTTAGTCGGCCCGCAGATTAATCTGAATTATTAAACAAAAAAACAAAAAAAAGAATAAACGCTATTTTCTTAAAAATCTGCAGTTCCTATGTTGTCCGCTATAGAGGCGCTGTGTTTTAGTCAGTTGTTGTCCTACTCAAACCGGCTGCCTCTAGGACCCAGGGGCGCTGTGTTTTGTGCAGCAGATAGCAAACGGAGGCTCTGCTCATTTTCCCTGTCTTCATGTGCGCAGCAAGTGTTCATCCTGATGTGAAACAGCACAAAAACAAGATTTCAGGGTTGTGAGGGAGTTTGAGAAGCGATTTCAGGTCTTTAGAAGAATAGAATATATCTTTATTGACAGGACACATGATTAAAATTATGCACACAAGATGGGCCGAGTGCACAAAGCCACAGTCGTGTCAGCACCGCCACAAAGGCAAACTCGAGACAGAATTAGCAGTTTTTCTCTCACCAATCACCATCAGAGCTTCTTATGTGCTGTTGACATGTTGAAATCATTTATTTGCAATGTGATGTAGAATTGAAGGACAAATTTGCCTCTGTGGGCTTGGAAACATTTTACAAGTATATCTTACTACTATCCTAAACTGACAGCACTGGCTGCAACACTGTCCATGTTTGGGACTACCTACCTGTGAGCAAGTTTTCACTAACAAACATTAATAAAACAGCTACGTTCAAAGCTCAATTTATGGGTTCACAGTTGCTTCCTAGATGTGGAAAATGGATTTAAAATTCATTCATTTCTAAATTTTGATGCATTTTTAACATGCAGGAAAGGGTTTTAACAGAACTGTTTTTTTGTATGTCCAGAAGCCCAGATTTAGCTTTTTTAGATTTCTCTACCTGGATTATTGAGCATGCATCAGGGTATTTAACAAAACAGTTTGTTGAATAAATGTTTTAAAACGTGCAATCACTGATCAGTTTTTTAATATGTAATGCACTTAAATGTTAAACTGAGTAAAAATGTAAAAGGACAATTAATTTAATGTTAATATCTTTATAATTTATTTATTCTTTGCACTAATACAAAGACAAAAAGTGGATTTTTGGAATGAGTATTCTGGTCTGACCCCCTTGAGATCAGATTAAGCTGTATGCGGCCCCCAGATCAAAATGAGTTTGACACCCCTGAATGAACAAGCCCATATTTTTACTTTGAATAAATGAGCCACTGAGCTTAATAATTTCAAATTGACAATTTAGGAGGGCATCTAGCGGTGCCGTTTAGACATGAAAATATACACGATACATAAATAAATCCAACAAGAAGGCAGATCTTAGAAGGCTCAAGGAATTTGCTAATTATCATAGACTGTATACTAGCAAGGGGGTCATAGAAAACCGTACATTGTATGTTCTGAAATAAAAGTAGGCTACAGTATTTTTTGGTTTCAGGAGAAATTGATTATTTCACTTTGAGGTAAACTAATGTTTTGGATCTGTTGTGCAGATCAGATTAAAAGATGCCTCCATCGAAGGATCCATATTAAAGCTTGTTAACAGAAAATTAATTTGATCCTGGTCTGTTAATGATTTTTTAATTTTTTAAATAGCCTCATTGAACAGTGTTGGTGGAACGGCAAGAGTGAGTCTTATGAATCCACCTCATCCTTGCAAAACACATAATGGTAAATATGCATTAAGATAGGCCTCTGTCAAAACACATGCAGCATCTGACTTTTGAATCTCAGCTACTGTGGTTATTGATCAGATCGGATCAGATTTAATATGAAGGTGTGTCCAGAAACTGACTCACTGTGACTTCACTGGGAAGAACAACAACATGGCTGGACTCATATGCAACCTTGCTCAAAGAACTTTTGAGGGGCTTACGCAAGGAACAACTGAAAACAACAAAGGCACCAAAAGTTGGGCAGAGCACTGGACTGTCATCAAAGAACAAAAGACTGTCCACAAAAACTTTCAGCCAAGCAGAGGCAAAAACTTTCTCAAAGAACTGTCAAAACATGGTCATCAGACACAAATGGCCAGAATATGCGGTCCGAATTTGGAGGGATCCTGACGAGAATCAGAACCCAGTGAACGTCTTACTGGGGGCTGGAACAAGAGAAAGCTGAACACGTTCTCCAAACAGACAAGAGAACAAATGGTCCTGAAGTCACTCATACCAGCAAAGGCTGCACCCATGTTGATCTGTGAGGATCTGTCATTGATCTTAGTATCCGGGATCAAAACTACAGTTGCTATGATAAATTACACATAGACACATTTAGGGCCTGCTAGCGCGGGCCTCATGATTCTCAGTTATACTGTGCTCAGGTGGATCTGACGACTTGCTTCTTCTGGTTCCTGTAACTCTGTGGTGAAGCTTAAGGAAAGCAAGGGAAATGATCCTAGCTCCTGACCCTAAAACGAGTTAACTTTTATATTTTTGTTTTTGCAGGTTAAAATTTGTGTCTCCACAAACGTTCATACAAGGTTTTAATAAGACTGAAGAGAGGGCAGCAGTTATCCTTGGCGGAATGCATGTTGGAAATCTGATGTGTCACAAGGGGTACATTTTGGTAAATGATTATAATTTTAAAGAAAATGAGATGATATTGTAGATTACAGTTAGCTATATGGTTGTGAAAACCAAATTAGTGGTGGCAATAGGCTGAGGTTTAGGAAACATCTGACACTAGTGCTCAGGTTAAAGGATGGTAAAATTAGACACAATTTCCAATTTAACAACCTAATAACTTTGGCGTGCAGACTACAGACTTGAAACAAGGTGGAGTTTTGTTTCAAAAAGGGGTTAAGAGGTTGACAGATGTTTCTAAAAATAGAGAGGTTGGAATTGGTCCCTAGAAATAACTAATTAGAAATAACTAGATTGTAAATGTTTCCTAAAAACAACTAGGCCAAAAAATATTCCTAGAAATGACTAATTAACTAAAAGATGGTAAATACATTTTAGTATACAAAGAATAATAAGGATAACTGATAAATTGGCGTTATAAACAAAGTTCACTTGCGTTGATATTGAGGCGGCATCGGTCTTGAACGTTTTATTTTCTTTAATCATGTCATGGAGGAAGGAGTATTGATGCAAGCATATTTCAAATGAGCAATTAACAACACTGTTTTTTTTCCTCTGTGAAATGTGTGTGAAGCAGGATGGGGGACGCCCCTTGGAAATGTTTCCTGGCCTGCAGGCTCAAACCACTCAAACCTGAAGTGGACCTGTTGAAGTGGACCTGATCAGAGGGTGTTTAGAAATATGATGGTTCTGTAGATTTATAGCAATTGACTTGACTAGACGACATGTGACTTATTGACTCAGGAAGAAGGTGTATAGAACCACAGGTGTACAATGTTTTGTGAATTATGCTCTGCCGCCGCTTGCTATGTTATGTTTTTGAATTATGCTCTGCCGCCGCTTGCGATGTTACTTTTATGTGTGTAATTTCTGCTATAAGCTGAGTGAAAAGGTACAGTATTTTTGTAAGTATGAACCGCCTTAAAAACTACTCATAACTAACCCTAATGAAGATTAAGCCTCTTCCAAACCCAACTAACATGCATGATTCATTCTTTGTACTACTGATTTATAATTGATTGGGTGTTGTTTGCTGTGGCACATTCTGTTTATGATAGGTGGTTCCTGGAAATGCTCCAGATGAGGGGGTTTTCTCAACGGAGTCCAGGGGAGGCAAGACCAGACAGCCCTGGTCAGTAAGGACCCGTGTGGGGTCGCTGAACGCACACCACAGGCAGTGCGTGTCAATGCCAGGGGATCCACACGGTTCAGTGTGCTCCAGCCCGTGAACCAGGAAGGAGCTAAAAGATTGGGCTGGACAACAAGAAGAGCTCGCATTCGAACTCTCATGCCTTGATAGACCCAAAGTAGTCGAGTAAAGTTGCGTGCGGGGCCCAGAAGGACTCTGTTTTATGGGGCCGCTCGATGCTGGAATATCCACACATAGAACAGACACCTAGAACGATAAAAACATTACATATTAGAGTTTCACATAACACGAAGAAAACTCGGGGACAAAGGAGGACATTC
>JBBPBX010002436.1:20725-34417 GCA_038048925.1 Garcialebias charrua
TAGTTTATTTTAAATAATCAAATGCGAGCCGAGCCGACCTGAACTGGGAAGTGCATCGGCACTCACGATGGTCAGTCCGCACCAGGGCGCTGATTGGCTCAGCAACAGTAGTACCGGTATCAGTTTAGTCTGCTCTCTTTTACTGTGCTCTAAAAGAGCTTTTAGAGAGTTTAGACCATTGCTGAGAACATTGCAAGTGTGTAAATATATATAAATAATAAAATAAACATAACGTCCTTACTTTGCAAATTTTCACCTATCGCGGGGGTGTTCGGAATGTAACACCCACGAGAAGTGAGGGACTACTGTTTGGGAAATTATTATTAATTAATAACTTCTTTATTATAAGAAAATTGCAGAATATAACTATTGGGTTTGATTTATTTTAATTTTAAATTTAGCTAAAGGAAGTTCAGTTTCATGACATAAAGAAAAACATGTACCCATCATTTTATAAAGGCCTACATAATAAGAGTGAAATGATTCATATAAATCATAGTTTGGCATGTAACTCAACTTTGTGGTCATGGTTAAATACAGGTTTGGTACAAAAAAAGCTGAACTGTTCTTTATGTATTTATATGAAAGTCTCATTTTGAAAAGACAGCAAACCTCCAACAAATAGACAGATAAGATTGTGTGTAAAAAAAGTACGTGATAAACCTGAAAACTTTAAATTATTTTTCTTTTGTTAGGAGAATACAACTAAGATCTTGTTTTAATGAATTTGGCATTATGTAAATGGAAAGTGGGCAGCACATTGGTGCAACTGGTAGAGCTGCTGCCTCTCAGCGAGCAGGTCCTTGGTTCAAATCCCAGTCCAAGAGCCTTTCTGGGTGGAGTTTGCATGTTCTCTCTGTGCATACTTGGGTTTTCTCCGGGTACCGGCACTCCGATTTCCTCCCACAGACCAACAACATGCATGTTAGACTGATTGGTAACTCTAAATTGTTTCTAGGTGTGAGTGAGAGAGTGAATGGTTGTTTGTCTCGTTTGTCTCTATGTGTCCCTGTGATGGACTGGAGACCTGTCCAGGGAGTCCCCTGAGGGGCAGGGGACACCCGGGCACCGGTGACCCCATTGACACAAAATGGAAGAAGCGGGTAAAATATAATGGATGGATGGATAATGGAAAGTAGAAGACAATACATAACTAAATAATAGTCATATTAATTTTCCGTATAAAAAATATTAACCTCTCACTCTCCACTGATCTCAGTGAAAACTCCACACTTTTCCTCACTGCTGATTTGAAACATACAGGCAGCATTCAAAGGTCATACGTTTTCTCTGAACAAGTCATTCTTGCTTTGCTTTGGTGTAGAGTGCTTTAGATAAAAATATATTGTCTTTAACTAATGTATCCTGAGATCTGAATCCATCCATCCATCCATCCATCCATCCATCCATCCATCCTCTTTACCTGCTTCTTCCTTTTTGGGTCCCTGGTATTATATGAGAATCGGACTTGTTATCCGAAGGACCCAGGTTCGAACCCCGGCCACGGCACACCATCTTGGGGTGTCTATGAGTGCACATCTATTTTCCCAGCTCCCCGGGCGTGACTACGCTGCTCACTGCACCACCTGGTGGTGGTTGGGTTAAATGCAGAAGACCAATTTCGTCTGTCAAGTATGGGAACATACACAGATGACAAATGTGACAAATTATTATTATTATTATTATTATATTGTTGTCATCTTATTATCATTGTTAAATCATGACTTTTCTTTGTCTGGTCTAAAATAACAGGATCAGACTCTTATTTTATCAATGACACCTGTAACAGCTGGACCCTACAGTCAGACTGTAAAACACAGAAACTGGGACCGTCACCTCAAATCATTTAAGTCTAAACGTGAAAGGCTGGCAATTAAAATTCTGTCTCACAAGTATAATTTGAATTTCCAAGCAGAAAATGCTTTAAATCAATACAAAATTAGCACACACACACAAAAAAAAAAAGTTTGTGTAAGGCCTTGAGACACACACACGCGCGCACACACACATGCACAAAAACTCAAATTCACAGATTGACTGCGCTCAGCAAGAAGTGCTTCACGGATGGCAGTTTTCCTTTCTTTTTCCGCTTGACAGACTTATCGCCCGAGCTCAGGTGGTGCCCCATCTGCTCGCGCACATTTAAAATCCACACACAAACACACAGACACACAGTCACTTACTGCTTACACAGGAAGACACATGCTCAAGGAATAAACTCAATCAAACGTCTGCCCTTCAATTTTCATTTTTGATCTCCTGGGCTTTTCGTGTCTCTCTTTCCCTGCCCCCCTCTTCCTCCGCCTTGCTGACCACACTGTGACCTTTCCTCCTGTTCGCCCACGTCCTTTCACTTTCATATTCTCCATGTGCCAGCAACACTATCCAATAACCTCAAACTCTCCTTATAGTCTTGATTTTGTCCTTCCCACTATCCCCGTGTCTGCCAGTCCCAGTGACAGTCGCACCCCGCAGGGCAGAGCCCACCCTGTCCAACACAGCAGATGGTTGAGCAGCACATACAAGCGCAGAAGACAAAACGCTTAGGCCTACATGCAGCTAGAGACGATGCATTTCCTTAGAAAATGCTGTGTCAAAACTGTGTGCTACCAAAATGTGACAAATGATTTATGATTTAGGCAAAACAAGCAGAAAAAAGCTAACAGTTCAAATAAGCAAACCAGTAGCTAAAAGCTAAAAATGCTTATACTGTGTCAATAAAAGCTAAAACTAGAAAAAGTAATATTAAAAAAATACTAAAAAATTGTAAAACTGCCACTAGACAGCTAAAGATGACAAAACCCTCACTAAAAGCCAAATATAAAACAACATTAAACAAAAAAAAGAGCTTAAACTAGTGAAGCAGATGCCAAATGCTAAAATTAGCAAAAACAAAGCTAAAAGCTAAATGAACCTGTCTAAATAAAGGTTGAATGAATGAATGAATAAATAGCTAAATAGTTAGAAATCTAAATAGAAAGAAGTTAAGCAGGTATGCTGAAGTAGATTTCAGAGAAAATATATTTATAGAAAATAAAGATCTCAATGTACAGTATATATATATATTTTTTTAAACAAATTAATTAATTAATAAACTCAAAATGAAGTTTCCCATACCAAGAAGGGTGGCTCACTCTGCCAACAGAACAACCTGGTCATAAAGATCATGGCATGTAAGAAATTAATAAACATATGTTGCATGTGACCAATTCTGTGAGGCGGAAGAGACACCAAATGTCCCTTTTCTCCATCATTACCTCGTCCCTGCATCGTGCCGTGACCTCCCGGGACGTTTGTCTATTTTGAATTTAATGTTAATGTGTTCAGACAAACATCATTAGCATAAAAACATGTTCGACTTGCGAGCACAACTAACTCCCGCTAGCAGAGAGGGCGCGGCCAAAGGAGTGCGCACAGCCTGTTTGAGTCACTCTTTAGGGTAAATGTTTTTGACACTTTCAGTTTTTGGAATAAAACTATAATATTAACACTAAAAAAATGTTTGTAAGTCCATGAGTAATGCTAGGGGATGCCTTTGTTTAACTTTATTTAGGGTTTCTCCCCTAAAAAACTTGTATTTTCTCTTTGAGAGCATCAGTTTCATGTGTAGTTTACTACAAATATCTATACTTTTCAATTCTACACCACGTTGTAGCTTAAAAACAAGGTTTTAGTTATCTGTATGTACTGAGCTTGTCCACATTTGAAACCACACTGTGAAGTTACTATACTGTACTTTGATAAATGTAATTCAATAAATAAATAAATGAAAAATTAATAGGGATTCCCCCGGAGGAGCTGCTCCAAGTGGCTGTGGAGAGGGAAGTCTGGGCCTCCCTACTTAGGCTGCTACCCCCGCGACCCGACCCCGGATAAGCGGAAGAAGATGGATGGATGGATGGATGGATGGAAAAATTAATAGGATTAAATGACTACAGTATTTTCTGGTGTATAGGTCGTACCTGTGTATAGGTCGCATTGCCCAATTATCACCAATAGATTAGAAGAATCCCTAGATAGGTCGCACTGGTGTATGGGTCACACCTACGTTTAGCTATGCTGCAAATGTCTGCCACAGGAGCACACAACAAGGCTTTTAAGAAGATTAACACTTAAAAACAATTTTTTGTTTGATAAAAATTATAGCAAATATATGTCTGAGCTGAACTTTTCCTTAATAAATGAACGTAATTGTGAAATGAGCTGGATTTAAAAATTGTTTCACCGAAAGTGATAACAAGCCATATATAGGTCGCACCTGAGTATAGGTCGCAGGCCTTGAAAAAGCATAAAAAGGTGCAACCTATACACCGGAAAATACGGTAAATGAGGTGAAACCTTTAAAATACAATTCCTTTGAGTGAAATAATGCCACTTTAAGAAATAATTACTGTATATCAGTCAGAAAATATAAATGGCATTGTTTAAGTTATTTTGCAATGTGCAAAAGACTACATGTGCTATACCTGTACATATATAAACAGTACCATTATGAATATAAGAAAGTTATAAAAACACAAAAACATTGTTGTAGTGCCACACTGAAATATTGAAATGTATGAAGTTAGAAATATTAGAAGTCAAAGCACATTACAGGTAGTCCCCGACTTACGAGCGAGTTCCGTTACAGCGAGGTGCTCGTAAGATGAAAATTCGTAAGTTGGAACACGAAGCACATGTTCTCGTAAGTCCGGAATTTCGCTCGTAAGTTGGAACGGTTTTGCTAGTGCGACTACAAACACTCGTTTTTCATCGAAAAACTGCTTACTAGTGCATAAAAATGATCGGAAACGTGTGTCCACATGTTTAGCTAACGAACTGTGGTGAAAAAACACAGAAAAACTCGGTATTTTTTGCGTTTTTTCCAAAAATTTGCCAGCTCGTAAGTCTGGAACCTCGTAAGTTAGAGCGCTCGTAAGTCGGGGACTACCTGTATTCCTGATTGAGCTGATTGTTTTAATAAATGACCAAATAAAACAAGTGTGAATGCTGACTCAGCATTCCCACAATCACACAGAAATGTTTGCATCCACACTGTGCATTAGAGCACACATAAACCAAACAAAACTGATGATATGCTGCTAAGCACAAATACTTTATAATAACGTTGAATTGAGAAGAGTTTGAACCTAATCAGGAAAAACACTCGTACATAAAGTATCTTATTCAATAAGCCCCTGAGGTAAACGGCATCATGAATCTATTCATCCCTGCAGTATTTGTGCTTTTTTACATTGCTGCTGCACAGAGCCACAAGCTACCATGAGTCAGTGCACACAGCCTGCATAATGGGGATGGCATAAGATATGCACATACGAAACACAATAAAATGTATGCTATAGAGAAACTGCAGAGGACGAAGAAAAACTCCTGGATCGAGGATGAGTAACGGGATGAGGGGGAGCACATGAAATGCAACAAATGGCTCCTCTCAAGAGGCAAATGACTCTTTATAAAGCCTCATGCAACTGCATTAAAGGCAATTAAAGATACACAAATACTGACCTAATACAATTTTCCCAATGTTTGTTTACTAGCAAATAAACTCAGTGGCTGGACAGTGATGCCAGCTAGTAAACCGACCTCTCTGTAAAGTGCCGTTTGTTAGGCAATTATCCCTATTCTGCCAAGCAGAAAATAACTTGTGCTGAACGGGAAGGTGTGCTGAAACTCATAATACCATGCAGGCAGTATAATTAGGAAGCTCTTTACAGGGAAAAGAATAAGGTCCTGGGCGACCCCGTGGGGAGGGAAAACAAAGCAAAAAACAAAACAAAAAATAACTAATGACCAAAAGCAATTTGCTGGTGCCGCTCATAAATTATTCCGTGATTTTTAAGGCAGTAAACAAACAGAGTCTTTAAACAATTTGGAAATTTAAAAGCAAATGACGGAGTGACTGCTTTAGAAAGCACAGCACCTGAGTGGGTCCCATTAGTGTATGAAAAGTTGTTAGAACACATCGTTTGTTAAAAAGAAGGATTTTGTGTCACTTAAGCCTTTGTGAAGTGTTGATGATTTGCTGTAAACCTTATGTCTTGTCAGTATTTTTCAACCAATAATTGCCAAATAGCTCCTTATAGTATGTTGTTGTTTACAGATTCACCACAGATAAACAATTTTAGCAGACAAAAATAACTATAAACCAGTCAATGTCACAGATTTGGAGCTCAAATCTGGTGTGGTGGTAGCTGAGAGTCAGCTCAAACACAATAACTGATCACAACAGATCTCACAATTTTCCAAGAGATGTACGGTAATATTATTTTAAAGAAGTGATCCAAGCTGTCTTAAAGTCTTTTCTCTACTTGGAAAGATAATTTTAGTTTAAACCTTTGGCCACTGATAATGTTAAGGTGGTAAACTAAAACCAAAAGCCACAACAGAACGTATTTCTTTAAACACACCACGCATGTTTGGTTGCACATAAAAAAAGAAAGTCTCACAGTAATCTGGACAAAGGCAGCTGGCGGAGTAGTTTCAAGACCAGAGGGGACTAATAATTTAAAGCTGTGGCTCCAGAGTTGTTGAAAACAACACATCTGTCTTTGTGTTGTCTTGAGTTTTTATTTATTCATTAATTGTTTAAGAAGCAGCTGAAGACTCATTCATTTAGACACACTGTCAAACTTGACGTTTTCACTTGCTTGTAATTTATATGTCAAACATTATGAGGAGGGAAAAGTGTCAGGAGACAGACAGAAAAGAGGAAAGTCAAGAATGTAGGACTGAGGGTTGCAAATCTAAACATTGGCACAATGACAGACAAATGTAGAGAGCTGGCTGACATGATGCAGAGAAGGAAGGTAGATGTTTTACGTGTCCAAGAGACCAAGTGGAAGGGCAGCAAAATTCACAGCATTAGAGCAGGGTTTAAACTGTTTTACCATGGTGTGGATAGAAAGAGAAATGGAGTAGGGGTGGCCCTGAAGGAGGAGTTGGCAAAGAATGTAGTAGAGGTGAAGAGAGTGTTAGATAGGGTGATGTGTCTGAAGGTAGACGTGGAAGGTCTAATGCAGAATGTTGCCAGTGGTTATCATCCACACGTTGGATGTGATGTGGAGGAGAAAGACACATTTTGGAAGGATCAGGGTGAAGTGATAGAGATTATTCCCAGGGAGGAAAGAGTGGTGATTGGAGCAGACCTGAATGGACATGTTGGTGAAGGAAACAGAGGGGATGAGGAAGTGATGGGTAAGTTTGGTGTCAAGGAAAGTAAACAGGAAGGACAGATAGAGGTGGGGTTTGCCAAGAGAATGGAAATGGCTGTAGTCAACACTTATTTCCAAAAGAGGAAGGAACATAGAGTGACCTATAAGAGTGGAGGAAGGAGTACACAGGTCGACTACATTCTGTGAAGAAAAGGAAACCTGAGGGAGATTGGAGACTGTAAGGTTGTGGCAGGGGAGAGCGTGGCCAGACAGCATCGGATGGTTGTGTGTAGAATGACTGTTGTTGTGAAGAAGAGAAAAAGAGTAAAATCAGAGAAGAAGACCAAATGGTGGAAGCTAAAGAAGGAAGAATGTTGTGAGAAATTCAGAGACGAGCTGTTAAAGGCTCTGGGTGGTAAGAAAGAGTTTCCAAATGACGACTACTACATTAACAGTAATTAGAGACACAGGTAGGAAGGTACTTGGTGTGTCATCTGGACAGAGAATAGAATTCAGGGGTCACCCGCGGGTACCCGGTCGCCCCCAATGACCAATTGAGGTGCCTTCGGACCTGTTCTAAAAATAGCACAACTCACTACTAAGCTGCATTTAAAATTTCATTTTATTCGGTTGCTATTCTTTTTTTGTATTTATATATATTTTAAGGTGTCTATCTTAGAAATATGTTCTAAAAAATATGTTTATTATACATTTTTTTTCAATTTACGCTTTGTTATTTCTAAAGAATTTATCAAACTGGTGCTCTTTGTATGACTCCGTACCCACGAAGTAGCTCTCAGTTTCAAAAAGGTTGGTGACCCCTGGAATAGATGATAAGGAAACCTGGTGGTGGAATAGTGAAGTGCAGGACGCCATTCAAAGAAAGAGATTAGCCAAGAAGAAATATGACAGTGAGAGGACTGAAGAGAGGAGACAGGAATATAAGGAGATGGGACGTAGAGCAAAGAGGGAAGTAGCTAAGGCAAAGCAGAGGGCGTACAATGAGTTGTATGGGAGACTGGACACTAAAGAGGGCGAGAAGGACTTGTACCGATTGGCAAGACAGAGGGATCAGGCTGGAAAGGATGTGCAGCAGGTTAGGCTTATTAAAGATAGGAATGGTAATGTTCTAACAAGTGAGGAGAGTGTGATGGGAAGATGGAAGGAGTACTTTGAGGAGCTAATGAATGAAGAGAATGAAAGAGAAAGAAGAGTAGAGGTCATAGAAACTGTGGACCAGGAAGTGGGAAAGATTAGTGAGGGTGAAGTCCAGAAAGCTCTGAAAAGAATGAAGAAGGGGAAGGCAGTAGGACCTGATGACATACCAGTGGAGGTTTGGAAATGTCTTGGAGAGATGGCAGAGAGGTTTTTGACTCAAATATTCAATGGAATATTTGAATGCCTGCTGCCCATTTCTAAGAACAAGGGTGATGTACAGAGTTGTAGCAACTACAGGGGAATTAAGTTGACGAGCCACATGATGAAGATCTGGGAGAGAGTTGGGAGAGACTATCTGTGAGTGGCAGTGAAGTTGCATGCCAAGAAAGAGCACCACAGATGCCATATTTGCTTTGAGAATGCTGATGGAGAAGTACAGAGAGGGTCAGAAAGAACGCCATTGTGTCTTTGTGGATTTAGAAAAAGCATATGACAGATTGCCAAGAGAGGTGTGGTATAGCATGAGGACATCTGGAGTGGCAGAGAAGTATGTTAGACTGGTACAGGACACGTATGAGGACAGCACATCAAGGATCGGCTCTGAGCTCCTTCTCGTCTGCTCTGGTGATGGACCAACAAACAGATGAGGTCAGGCAGGAATCCCCATGGACTATGATGTTTGCAGATGACATTGTGATCTGTGGTGAGAACAGGGAACAGGTGGAAGAGAACTTGGAGAGGTGGAGGTATGCACTTGAAAGAAGAGGAATGAAAGTCAGCCGTAGTAAGACAGAGTACATGTGTGTGAATGAGAGGGAGGCTGGTGGAACAGTGAGGCTACAAGGAGCAGAGGTCACAAAGGTGCAGGACTTCAAGTACTTGGGGTCCACTGTCCAGGAAAATGGGGAATGTGGTAAAGAGGTGAAGAAGAGAGTCCAGGCAGGATGGAGTGGATGGAGAAAAGTTTCAGGAGTGATTTGTGACAAAAAGGTGTCAGCAAAGGTCAAAGGAAAAGTTTACAAGACAGTGGTGAGACCAGCTATGTTGTATGGTCTGGAGACAGAGACATGGACAAAAAGACAGGAGACAGAACTGGAAGTGGCAGAAATGAAGATGTTGAGGTTCTCCTTAGGAGTGACAAGGATGGATAAGATCAGGAATGAGATCATCAGAGGTACAGCACATGTTGAACAACTGGGAGATAAAGTTAGAGAAACCAGACTGATAAGGTTTGGACATGTCCAGAGGAGGGGCTGTGGGTATATTGGTAGAAGGATGTTAGAAATGCAGCTGCAAGAAAAAAACACAAAGAGGAGAGGCTGTGGGTATATTGGTAGAAGGATGTTAGAAATGCAGCTGCAAGAAAAAAACACAAAGAGGAGATACTGTATATGGATAGAGTTAGAGAAGTCATTAAGGTAGTTGGAGTGAGGACAGATGATGCATTGGACAGAGTGAAGATGGAGAAGGATGACTCACTGTGGTGACCCCTGAAGAGAAAAAAAACTGAAAGAAGATTTTATATTTTACATTTGCTTTTAAACCCCCTTGTTTAATTTTTGTTTAACACTTTAACGAAAATGTAACTATCTTAGCACGGAAATTATAACAGTTGAAAAAGTATTAGCATTAAGTACACCCCTAAAATAATGTTACGTACACACGAGAAAAGAAAAATATATAAATATTACATTTCTGAAAAAGACCCAACAGTTCTTCTGCGTCTTCAAAGATTCCCAACAATTGAGACGGTTTAATTGTCCCAGTCCTCGGACTGAAGACGAGTCATTCTCACAAACATTTTCTTGAGGAAAAGCTCGCAGAGAGGGAGCTGGAAACGTCTGAGCGTGAACATTAAAAATAAAAGAAGAAAAAAATCATCAGCCGTCAAGTAAATCTGCATTTTTCTAAAGTGTAAAGGTGATTGGTTGCGACCCTGAGAAGTGGACTGTAGATTCATTTTGAAACACACAAAAAGACTTTCTCTTTTTCCAACGTCATAATGTGAACACAACTCTACAAATCATGCAACAAACTGCACACAACCATGACCACACATATCAAAGCAACAAGTTATAGATGCGTACAACTTCATACTGATATGTACTTTTGGAAGTTTGTTTATTTTTAAACACATTTTGAGAAATTTCTATTCTTCTAACAGCTACTGTTCAAACAAGGCATTCAGTGATATTCAACCCATTATTTTTAGTCTTTTACACTGTTGAAAAAGGAGAAACGTATTGAATCATAACGTCAGAAGCAGGTTCAGTCCGTGCTGCAGAAGGTGCACACAACAGTAGTGCTGAAGATCTCAAAAGATGGGACATTAAGGAGTTAAACTTCCTTCCATGGACTTGATGTATGGACAGTGCTGTCAAAAACGAGCAGCTGGAATCATCAAGGACTCACTCCATCCAGCTCACTCTCCTATCCGACAAAAAAAATGCTCATATAACCTGAGACACAGTAGAGAGGATAGCATCATCACCCATAGTTTTTTTTTAAATAGTTTTTCCTGACACAGTCAGACTGATGGAAAACAAAAACAACAACAAAAACCTACTGATCAGGTGCAATAGCAACCTTACACTACCTAACTTCATTTGTCATGTGACACCTTCTGTTCACTCTGCTCACATATGATTGTACAGCCACACTTCCAGGCTGTCATATTGTTAAGTTTGCAGATGATACAGCGGTGGTGGGATGCATCACAAACAATGATGAGTCCAGCTACAGACAGGAGGTGGAACACCTGGAGAGCTGGTGCAAAGAGAATAATCTTCACATGAATGTGAAGAAGACAAAGGAGATGATTGTGGACTTCAGAAGGAACAAACACACCCACGCCCCACTGAAAATAGGTGGGTCTGCAGTGGAAGTGGTCTCCAGCTACAAATACTTGGGTGTACACATGAATGATAACCTCAGCTGGAGCAACAACACCACCAGCCTGATCAAGAAAGGTCATCAGAGACTCTACTTCCTCAGACGGCTGAGACGTGCTGGTCTGAGCAGCCCAGTTCTCACCTCGTTCTACAGGTGTGCAGTGGAGAGCGTCCTGTGCTCCAGCATCAACGTGTGGCATGGAGGCTGCACAGTTGAAGAGAGGAAAGCTCTGCAGAGAGTGGTGAAGGCTGCACAGAAGTCTGTTGGAGTCAGTCTCCCCACAATCACAGACATTTACACCTCCAGATGCAGAAAAAGAGCCACCTGCATCATGAAAGACCTCACTCATCCAGCACACTCACTCTTTGCCCCACTCCCCTCAGGACGGAGGTTGAGGAGCATCAAGTGTAGAACCACTAGACTGAGGAACAGCTTCTACCCTGAGGCTGTTAGACTCATGAATAAAAAAAAAAAAAAAAAAAAATAAACACTGCAAAATATCACATCATACTGATGCTGATCTGTTTTCTTGTTGCTGTGTTCATCTGTGTTCATCTGTGACCATCTGCTCATACAAACTCATGTTCGTGCTGCTGTTTATTCCCACTATATTAAGCTTAGTGTATTACTAGTTGATGTTTTTCTTAGTTAGTTCTAGATGTTATTACTGTTTTTCTCTTGCATTTGTTGTTGGATGTAACTGGGACCTCGTGTACATAATCTCGTTTTCATCACATGTACCACATGCAGTGCAAATGACAATAAAGACTCTCTGACTCTGACTCTCTGACTCTGACACGTGACAAGAAAAGTAAGTATTACATACTTTCTGTACAGTGTAGGTATAAACCACTTTATTCCTGTTTTTATTTGATTGATTTAGTGCTGTTTCAGTGTTTTGACTATGACAGAGAGCTCTGCACAATAATTCCAATGTGCCTGGATTGTTGGTCTGTGCACAAATGGCAAATAAAGAACGTTGTAATTTGATGTTTTATGTATATTTAGTTTGAATGTTGTACTGTGAAGTGCCTTGTGGGTTTTGTACTGTGAAAAGTGCTCTCAATAAATAAGGTTTACTTATACCCTGATGCATGCTCAATAATCCAGGTAGAAAAATCTAAAAAAAGCTAAGTCTGGTCCTCTGGACATTCAAGGTTTACTTATGTACTTCCTTTGCTTATTTGTAAGTCAGTCTCAGAGTCCTCACAGAAACATCAGTAAGCTCTGAGTTATGCATTTTCAGTTTTTGGGACTTAAAATCAATGCTGACAAGTCGTGTCTCCTTGTGGAGGCATGACCTCTGGGCCTCTTTGATGCTGTAAACCATGAATATTAGACATGGTTGTTTGTGTGTGGGATCACAGATGTACCAACAATATTTTATGAATAGTTTTCTGTGAGGCACTCCAGAACGGCCCAGCCGAAAGAGGACACAGAGCAGTTTATCTTGTGTGTGTACCTGCAGAAAGTCTGGGCCGGGTCCTGGGTGTCTGCATGTCTTGCCGCGCGTGGGGCAGCATGTGGTAGCGCTTGGCTTCATTGACCAGATCACGACACGCCTCCGATGATTTGATCAGCTCCTCGTTGTCCACCACGTTGAGCAGGTAGGACGGATGGATGAAGGGAAGACGGACCACCGCCAGCAGCTCCGACAATTGCTGAGAGGAACAAACAGGCAAAAATAAAGATCACCAGAACTTAATGTTTTCAAACTTTCTTTCATTGTCTACTATTTAAAAGTGAAAGCTGATGATGGTAATATTTTTGCTAGTGTGTGTGTCTGTTACTAAAATATCTCATGGACCACAGGAATTTTATTGAAACTCGCAGAAAGTAATAACTGGATGTGCAACTGATAAACCTCTGGAGTAAAACTCAAGATGGCTTCCAAAGCCAACATAACCTAAAAAATGGTTAAAACTGACATTTTTTTTAATGATACTGAGCAAAACTTCAGTGTGGCAGTAGATGACAATGCTCTATTACACATATTTTAAGTGCTAAAAGGTTACATAATATATTTGTTTTAAATTTAGACATTAAGTACCGGTACTGTATTTGGGAGTTCACGTTTATAAACCACTGGTTAATGAAACTTCCAGGAAGTCATTATTGGATGTGCTTCCACAACTAACTAACTTTTACAGCCAACCTAATTCAAGATGTCTGCTGTGGTCAACAGAGCTTAAAAAACTCAAAAATTACTCATTTATTCCATTTTACAGACAATGGGCTACAATTCGGTGGTATAGAAGCCAAGAGTTATTACCAACACATGTTCCAAATGCTACTACTGGTAATTGTGTGGAGTGTTTGCTTGAAACTTTAATAAAAACTGTTGGAGTCAACCCTGTTTGTATCTAATAAACCACTGACAGAAACATTTAGAAAGAACAGTAGTCCCCCGTTTATCGCGGGGTATCCGTACATTGAAGATCCGCGATAAGTGAAAAACATCAAAGTAGGAATATTAGTCCAAGTGGTAAGT
>JBBPBX010002436.1:45345-58533 GCA_038048925.1 Garcialebias charrua
TTTTGTTTTTTAATAAACTGATTTATGTTTTTCTGCCCTGGTGGTGCCTTTCCAAATGTGAACGCTGCCCATAACATAGGCAATAATGCACCCCCATACCATCAGAGAGGACATATTTTGGTATGTGGTCTGATCAGACTCTCTCCTCTTCAGTGTCGAGAGTGTTGTGTTTGTGGTTTGAAACAAATTGCAATTTATCTGACCACAGGACAGTTTCCATCTTTCCCTCAGGCCATTTTAAATTAGCTTTGGACAAGATGTAAAAAAGTTAAGTCTGGTCCTCTGGACGGGTTCAAAAAACAACAACAAAAAAATTGTAGAAATGTTTAGTCTGAAAGACTTCTTCAGCCTGAGGAGCTGTGTTCAGCTCAGTCTTATAAATAGCATCTTCTCATAGTGGATCAACCAGTTTGTTGTTGACATGCAAAACTAGCTGTTCACATGATCAAGGAGGACCATCAGCCTAACAACTTTTTTTTTTCTGAACCCTCCCAGAGTACCAGACTTAACTTTTTTAGATTTTTCTACCTGGATTATTGAGCATGCATATTTGGACAAGATGGTGACATTTCTGTATGGTGTTTACCAATTGCTACTTTTTGCAGGATAGAGCTTTAACCTGCACCTGTGGATGGCACTGCAAATTAAGGTTACAAACTATGATTTGTGTAAATGTTTCTGAGTCCATTCAGTAATCGTTGGGCCCTTAGTGCTGCCTGAGGGGCCAAAGATTACTGTCATCCGATGCTGACTTTAGGTCTTGTTGTTTGAAGGCTGAGATGCCTCTGGATTTTTGAAATTGTTAAGTGATATCACTAGTAACTGCACATGATGGCATGTTCAAAGAGGTTTTTTGTGTGTGTGTGTGTGTGTGTGTGTGTGTGTGTGTGTGTGGGTGTGTGTTTTTTTTGCTTGAGGAACATTATTCTGAAATTGTTCCACTATATTCAAACGGTTTATTTTGTTTTTATCAGTCTGGTGAACCTCTATAATTAGTTCTAAGAGATTCACCCCATTTAAAATGCTTAAGTAATATCCAGTCCTCTTACTGACTCATACAATAATCCAATTAGTTGCCAAATACTCCTCCAGTTGTTTCTTGCCACTTACTTTTACAACCAGTTGTTGCAACTTTTGCCACTTGTTAGTGATGTGTTGCTGTCAAACTTAAAATTACTTTTACTTTCCTAAAAATTGTACAATTTCTTAGTTAGACATTTGATGCATTTTTTTATGTTTCATTGTGAATAAATCATGGGTTTATAAAATTTACCAATTATTATTATTTGTTTTCCATTTCACACAATGCCCCAACATTTTTGGAACTTGGGTTGTAGATGTATGCTGGTTTTTCCTCTAAGGATGTGCAAATATTTATATACCGTATTTTCTGGTGTATAGGCCACATTGTCCAATTATCACCAATAGATTGGAAAAATCCCTAGATAGGTTGCACTGGTGTATAAGTCGCACCTACGTTTAGCTCTGCTGCAAATGTCTGCCACAGGAGCGCACAGCAAGGCTTTTAAGAAGATTAACACTTAAAGACCGTGTAAAGTGAAATTAAATGTGTGTTTTTAGTTTGTCACATGGCATAAATATGTGTTATTAATCACCCATATAAATCTGACTGATTAAAAACATTGTTTACCTTATAAAATTAAGTCTCAAAAATCATGAAAAAACATGATTTTGCCTTGCCCTGGAACGCTGGGGGCGTGTCAGTGCGTGGGCGTGGTTTCAGCGCAGCTGCGCTCGTGTCCTGCTCCTGAGCTGACTGTGGAGAGGCAGACAGCAGAGCCAGTAAACCTGCTCTGTTTTTATCTGAGTTCTGTCTGTAACAGCAGCTACTTTTTCCAAGAGTTACGCTGTTTTTGTAAATAGTTTTCTTGTGTGTTTTTAATCTGGAATGAAAAAAAAAAGAGTTGTACCATGCGGGAATTGAACCCGTGGAGTTTGGGACGGAAGGCAAGCGCTTTATCCATTGACCTATCCAGGCACTACAGATACTCGGTATAAAACCACGCGGTATAAAAACATGTTATGATTTGTACGGGTGCCCTGACCATTGCGACATCCAGGGAAGATGCACGAACGAGGCATAATTGATTAGCTAGCTAACAATGAACAAAATATCTATGCTATTGCTATCTGATGCTATCTGCGATTCGCGAGTGAACGGCTCCACCGAGGCGAATTTATACGGCTGGAGCTGCAGGGGGTGGGGCTATACTAATGAGGACCGCGTGACGAAACGCGGTCCCGTTTAAACCACGCCTAAAAAATCCTGAAAAAGACATATCTTTATACACAGTTTCATCTATAACTCCAAAATTAATTGAGCTACAATTTTGAGACTTTTTACTCATTTACAAGATTACAATTATGACATTTATAATGTTTATTGAAGAAAATGTTGAAATTCACTTTACACGGTCTTTAAAAACAATTATTTGTTTGATAAAAATTATAGCAAATATATGTCTGAGCTGAACTTTTCCTTAATAAATGAACGTAATTGTGAAATGAGCTGGATTTAAAAATTTGTTTCACCGAAAGTGATAACAAGCCATATATAGGTCGCACCTGAGTATAGGTCGCAGGCCTTGAAAAAAAAAAACATAAAAAGGTGCGACCTATACATCAGAAAATACGGTAGCTGTTTGGACACAGTAGCAGGACAGAGTGTTACCAAGGCAACCTTGGTTATAGCTCCAGCAGCAGAGTGACTTTTTTTTATTCCCCACTGTGTGTACAAGTGTACGTGTGTCCCTATGGGAGTCTCATCCATGTCGACAGTAAAAGCTGTAAACAAGCTTGGACAAAGCAACAGAGAGCTGGGTGGGGGCTGACCTCGCTGACCCTTCGGCTCAGAACGAAGTGTCCGAGACGCAAGGGGAGAGCGACAAAAACAACAGACTTGGAGAAACATCATTCAGGGGAGAGCAAATAATAAGCAGCCATTCTGCCAAGGCAGCTCCTCTCCCCCACCTGAGCCCTTTTTACCAGTGTTTGTTCTCTACCAATGTCAGGGGCTCATCTGACAAAAAACAGCAAGGGGGGAACAAAAAGAACAGAGATGTAAGGAAAGGAGTTGCCAGGATAGAAAAAGATAAGGTGGGAGGACATGCGAGGACACAGAGGGCGCAAAAAAGAGCAGCAATGGCTGCCAAAGATACAAAAAACAACACAATTAGGAGCTGTGTGGAGAACACAAGGAGATGAAGCAGAGCATGTGATGGTTCCACAAGAGATGGAGCAATCTGCTGATGACATTTCCTGTCCACGAGCACGCTCAGAGGCAAACTCTGTCCTGCAACTGGGACTGTGTGAGTCATTCATCCTCGAACGCACACAGCACAGTCTATCAAACAAACAGCTCAATAGCCACGTAAGCACTAGCAGTTGCTCGAAGCACAAACGAAGGAAGCCAAAAGGAGGAGCTGTCAATGCAAGCTCCGTAGAGGCCTGATAAACTTGTTTACGAAGGCTTCTGAGCTTTAGATTAACGACGACTTTCAATTAAACAACATATATTGAAAGATTTGCCCAGGAGTTACTTATTCACGTCTCTCTAAAATGAAGCACCTGAGCTTCAGGCTTGGAGCTCTGAACTTCTGCTGTTGTTCTCCATGTCAGCCACAACCTCACTTACCTTATGTCCACTTACGTTAAGTCTGTTGAAGTCAGTCTCCCAACCATCACAGACATTTACGCCTCCAAATGCAGGAAGAGGGCCACCTGCATCATGGAGGACCCCACTCACCCAGCACACACACTCTTTGCCCTGCTCCCCTCAGGAAGGAGGTTAAGGAGCATTAAGTGTAGAACCACTAGACTGAGGAACAGCTTCTACCCTGAGGCTGTTAGACTCATGAATATCTAACCAGGATAATCACTGTGAAAAATCACATCATGTTGCTGCTGATCTGTTTCATGTTGCTGCTGATCTGTTTCATGTTGCTGCTGATCTGTTTCATGTTGCTGCTGATCTGTTTCATGTTGCTGCTGATCTGTTTCATGTTGCTGCTGATCTGTTTCATGTTGCTGCTGATCTGTTTCATGTTGCTGCTGATCTGTTTCATGTTGCTGCTGATCTGTTTCATGTTGCTGCTGATCTGTTTCATGTTGCTGCTGATCTGTTTCATGTTGCTGCTGATCTGTTTCATGTTGCTGCTGATCTGTTTCATGTTGCTGCTGATCTGTTTCATGTTGCTGCTGATCTGTTTCATGTTGCTGCTGATCTGTTTCATGTTGCTGCTGATCTGTTTCATGTTGCTGCTGATCTGTTTCATGTTGCTGCTGATCTGTTTCATGTTGCTGCTGATCTGTTTCATGTTGCTGCTGATCTGTTTCATGTTGCTGCTGATCTGTTTCATGTTGCTGCTGATCTGTTTCATGTTGCTGCTGATCTGTTTCATGTTGCTGCTGATCTGTTTCATGTTGCTGCTGATCTGTTTCATGTTGCTGCTGATCTGTTTCATGTTGCTGCTGATCTGTTTCATGTTGCTGCTGATCTGTTTCATGTTGCTGCTGATCTGTTTCATGTTGCTGCTGATCTGTTTCATGTTGCTGCTGATCTGTTTCATGTTGCTGCTGATCTGTTTCATGTTGCTGCTGATCTGTTTCATGTTGCTGCTGATCTGTTTCATGTTGCTGCTGATCTGTTTCATGTTGCTGCTGATCTGTTTCATGTTGCTGCTGATCTGTTTCATGTTGCTGCTGATCTGTTTCATGTTGCTGCTGATCTGTTTCATGTTGCTGCTGATCTGTTTCATGTTGCTGCTGATCTGTTTCATGTTGCTGCTGATCTGTTTCATGTTGCTGCTGATCTGTTTCATGTTGCTGCTGATCTGTTTCATGTTGCTGCTGATCTGTTTCATGTTGCTGCTGATCTGTTTCATGTTGCTGCTGATCTGTTTCATGTTGCTGCTGATCTGTTTCATGTTGCTGCTGATCTGTTTCATGTTGCTGCTGATCTGTTTCATGTTGCTGCTGATCTGTTTCATGTTGCTGCTGATCTGTTTCATGTTGCTGCTGATCTGTTTCATGTTGCTGCTGATCTGTTTCATGTTGCTGCTGATCTGTTTCATGTTGCTGCTGATCTGTTTCATGTTGCTGCTGATCTGTTTCATGTTGCTGCTGATCTGTTTCATGTTGCTGCTGATCTGTTTCATGTTGCTGCTGATCTGTTTCATGTTGCTGCTGATCTGTTTCATGTTGCTGCTGATCTGTTTCATGTTGCTGCTGATCTGTTTCATGTTGCTGCTGATCTGTTTCATGTTGCTGCTGATCTGTTTCATGTTGCTGCTGATCTGTTTCATGTTGCTGCTGATCTGTTTCATGTTGCTGCTGATCTGTTTCATGTTGCTGCTGATCTGTTTCATGTTGCTGCTGATCTGTTTCATGTTGCTGCTGATCTGTTTCATGTTGCTGCTGATCTGTTTCATGTTGCTGCTGATCTGTTTCATGTTGCTGCTGATCTGTTTCATGTTGCTGCTGATCTGTTTCATGTTGCTGCTGATCTGTTTCATGTTGCTGCTGATCTGTTTCATGTTAGAATGTTGTTCATCGACTTCAGCTCGGCATTTAACACCATCATCCCCCAACAGCTCATCCTTAAACTGGACAGTCTGGGGCTGAACACCTCAATGTGTAACTGGCTGCTAGACTTCCTGACCGGGAGACCACAGACAGTGCGGGTCGGGAGTAACACATCTAGCACCATCACATTGAACACAGGGGCCCCACAAGGATGTGTGCTGAGCCCCCTTCTATTCACCCTGCTAACACACGACTGCACACCATCGTACAGCTCCAACCACTTCATCAAGTTTGCGGACGACACAACAGTGGTGGGTCTCATCAGCAACAACGATGAGACGGACTACAGGAACGAGGTGAGCCGCCTGGCCTTGTGGTGCGGACACAACAATCTCACTCTCAACGTGGAGAAGACAAAGGAGATTGTTGTGGACTTCAGGAAGAAGGATGCCCAACATGCCCCTCTGACCATCAACAGCACCGCAGTGGAGAGAGTAGACAGCACCAAGTTCCTGGGAGTGCACGTCTCAAAGGACCTGTCCTGGAGCAGGAACACTGCAGCACTGGCAAAGAAGGCTCACCAGCGTCTCTACTTTCTCCGCAAGCTGAAAAGGGCTGGAGCTTCAACCCCCATCATGAGCACCTTCTACAGAGGTGCCATAGAAAGTGTCCTGACCAGCTGCATCACTGTGTGGTTTGGTGCATGTACTGCATCCTGCCGCAAGAGCCTCCAGCGCATTGTGAGAGCAGCTGAGAAGATCGTGGGCACCTCCTTGCCCTCACTGCAGGACTTACACAGCAAACGCCTCACTCGGAAAGCCCACTGCATGGCAGGTGATCCCACACACCCACTACACAGCTGCTTCAGACTGCTGCCATCAGGGAGGAGACTGAGGAGTCTCCAGGCTCGAACCAGCAGACTGAGAGACAGCTCTGTTCATCAGGCAGTCAGGATGCTAAACACTCTGCCTGCTCTGCCCCCCCTCCCATTTGAACTGCCTTAACACTAAAACTTTCTCACACATTACCACACAACACAAAGATTTTAACACTGGACTCTGTGTCATCAAACGGGTTATTCACTAAACTCTCGGTCATGTGCTCATACAGTTTGCACTACTTCTCATACTTGCACTAATGTTTGTATTACATCACTGCCTATAATCATAATACTGTTTACATTCTCTGTTTACATTTATTAATACTGTTTACTTTTATTACTACTGCTTACATGTAATTACTACTGTTTACATTTACACTACTCTAATATCTACACCACTGCTGATACATATACAGTGTGCTCTGAACGGTCTTATTTAGGGATGCCCAATGTGCCTTACTGCATATGCCACTTTTTGACTCTATAACAACATCAACTACTACCTCATACATATACTGTGTACATTAACTCATACGCTGCTTTGCCACTTTGCAAATGTCAATGCTAGAAACCTTTAGTTTATTTTAGTTATACTTTTTATACTCTTTTTTTATACTAGTATGCAAAAACTCAGGACAGTATTATGTTCATTAAATGTTTAATGTTTTAGTTTTAGAGTTGGTGTAAATTTTCATACTCTTATACCACTATGCAAAAAAACTCAGGACAGTGTTAGTTTTACTATTTTATGCTTATGTCTATTATTATATGTTTCAGTGTTTCAATGTTTAGATGTTTACTGTTGCACCGAGGGACTGAGAGAAACGCAATTTCGGTCCTGTGTATGTCCTGTACAGTACATATTGCAGATCTGACAATAAAGTTGACTTTGACTTTGACTTTGAGATGTTATTACTGTTTTTCTTTACATTTTACTACTTTTGTTGGATGTAACTGGGACCCTGTGTACACAATTTCATTCCACCATATGTACCACATGTGGTGTATATGACAAATAAAGAACATTTAATCCTTATAATCACCTGCTGACAAAAACTGAAAGGTGGGTGATAATGTTTTTACATATGCATGCAAGTTTATGTACCGTATTTACCGGAATATAGGTCACGGCTTTTTGTCTATTTTGCATGCCCTGCGACCTATATTTAGGTGCAACCTATTAATGGCTTTTTACCACTTTTGTGTTATTTACGTTCTAAAATAAGCTGATTTGTAATCATTTATTAACAAAAATTAAACAGAGACACACTCTTACAATAATGTCAGCTAACAAATATATATTTTTAGGTGTTTATCCTGCTAAAATTAAAATACCGGTACATGCAGGTCTGTTCGCTGCTACTGCATGTCTGGTGCTGCGCGTGCACGTTTTGTTTCATCAGACGTAGCGAAACAAATTTTTAAATCCAGCTCATTTCACAATTACGTTCATTTATTAAAGAAAAGTTCAGCTCAGACACATATTTGCTATAATTTTTATCAAACAAATAATTGTTTTTAAGTGTTAATCTTCTTAAAGCCTTGCTGTGCGCTCCTGTGGCAGACATTTGCAACAGAGCTAAACACTCGGTCCACATTTCCGGGTTGTCTCAGTGGTGACGTAGGTGCGACCTATATTTAGGTGCGACCCGTGTATGGATTTTTCCAATTTTTTGGCAATAATTGGATAAAGTGACCTATATTCCGGTGCGAGCTATAGTCCGGAAAATACTGTATAGGTTACCAAAATATGATAACATAATTTAGAATATAAAAACTTCACAAACCACTGGACAAATGTTTCATAAAACTTAAAATACCCACTAGATTAAGATCTAAACGGATCAACTTTTGGAGTCAACCCAATTTGAGATGGCCGCTACAAGCAACTGACCTTAAAAAAATGTCTCTAACAAAGTCATTTTTTTCCCAAATATTGACCTAAAAATTTGACACAAACACCTGGTGGGGGTATGTTAACTCCTCTGCATGCCGAAGTATTTACATGTTGAATGTGAGGCCATCTGTCAGACAGCTGTAGCTTGGCACTAACTGGGTCATGCAACAAGATAAATCAGCATAATTAAACAATGAAGAGTAAAAAAAGAGATGTTGCGATGATTCAATCAAAGACCAAAACCTCCTGTCAGCTGAAATGCTGTGGTAAGATAAGGAGAAGTCTGCACAAATAGAATGTTAATGTTCAATAAGCTGACGCAAAGTTGTGAAGAAGAATTGGCCAAAGTCCCTCCTTAAAAATGTGTCAAATCAAGTCAACTTTATTTATAAAGCTTATTTAAAACATAAGCTGTTACCAAAGTGCTTAACGATAACACCAAAGAGCCAGACAGATAAGGTCATTTAACTTTATGTACTTGGCAAACTGAATAAATCCTGAACTCAGACTGTATCCTCACTGAGAAAAGGGTTCTGGTTTAAATGCAGGCAATACGCTGAATAAAGTTTGTCTCATAAGGTTCAAAAGCATCAGGTGTATGCACCGTTTTTGGGAGTTCCTGTTCCAGTGGTCACCAGAGGACACCATACTTCCACACCTGCAGACAACGTGTCGTGCTGTGGCTCCAGATGTATAAAAGGCAGTTGATGATTCTCCTTCAATGCTGGAGCATTACCCTGCTTATGGTTTATCCTCAGCCTTTTGTGAATCTCTCTGTCTTGTGATTACTTATCCATCTCCTGTGATCTTTCCAGTGAACCTCCTAAGACCTACCTGACTATTTGGATCTCCTAGTGAACCTCTGGAAACCTTACCTGTGCATCCTTCAGCTGCTCACCTTGCCCTCTAACCACATGCCCTCCTGAGCAAATTGGATCTTCTCATGATTGTACAGGATTTTGGAACCCTACAAGTGGCCAAGATGGTGTAGTGGCAAGGGAACTGGACTTGGGATCCGGAGGACCCTGGTTTGAACCCCAGTCACGGCATAGTTTTGTGGTGTGTTTGAGCAGCACACCTAATCACAACTGCTCCCCGGCGCGCACCTGGTGGTGATTGGGTTAAATGCAGAGTCAAATTTCGTCTTGTGTGGAAACATGCATAGATGACAAAAATATGACATCCATCCATCCATCCATCCATCCATCCATCCATCCATCTTCTTCCGCTTATCCGGGGTCGGGTCGCGGGGGTAGCAGCCTAAGTAGGGAGGCCCAGACTTCCCTCTCCCCAGCCACTTGGAGCAGCTCCTCCGGGGGAATCCCAAGGCGTTCCCAGGCCAGCCGAGAAACATAGTCCCTCCAGCGCGTCCTGGGTCTTCCTCTGGGTCTCCTCCCGGTGGGACATGCCCGGAACACCTCACCAGGGAGGCGTCCAGGAGGCATCCTAACCAGATGCCCGAGCCACCTCAACTGGCTCCTCTCGATGTGGAGAAGCAGCGGCTCTACTCCGAGTCCCTCCCGGATGACTGAGCTTCTCACCCTATCTCTAAGGGAGAGTCCAGACACCCTGCGGAGAAAACTCATTTCAGCCGCTTGTATCCGAGATCTTGTTCTTTCGGTCATAACCCAAAGCTCATGACCATAGATGAGGGTGGGAACGTAGATCGATCGGTAAATTGAGAGCTTTGCCTTTTGACTCAGCTCTCTCTTCACCACGACAGACCGGTACAGCGCCCGCTTCACTGCGGACGCTGCACCTATCCGCCTATCGATCTCACGCTCCAGTTTTCCCTCATTCGTGAACAAGATCCCGAGATACTTAAACTCCTCCACTTGGGGCAGGACCTCCTCCCCGACCCGGAGAGGGCATGCTACCCTTTTCCGGCTCAAGACCATGGCCTCGGATTTGGAGGAACTGATCCTCATCCCGGCCGCATCACACTCGGCTGCAAACCGCTCCAGTGAAAGTTGTAAATCACGAACTGATGAAGCCAGTAGGACCACATCATCTGCAAAAAACAGAGAAGCGATTCTAAGGTCACCAAAACGGATCCTCTCAACACCTTGGCTGCGCCTAGAAATTCTGTCCATAAAAGTTATGAACAGAATCGGTGACAAAGGGCAACCTTGGCGGAGTCCAACTCTCACCGGAAACGAGCCTGACTTACTGCCGGCAATGCGGACCAAGCTCTGACACCGGTCGTACAGGGACCTAACAGCCCTTATCAAAGGGCCTGGTACCCCATACTCCCGGAGTACCCCCCACAGAACCCCCCGAGGGACGCGGTCGAATGCCTTCTCCAAGTCCACAAAGCACATGTAAACTGGTTGGGCAAACTCCCACGCACCCTCCAGGACCCTGTTGAGGGTGTAGAGCTGGTCCAGTGTTCCACGACCAGGACGAAAACCACACTGCTCCTCCTGAATCCGAGGTTCGACTATCCGACGGACCCTCGAAAATATGACATTATTATTATTATTATTATTATTATTATCTTTCCAACCATCTACCAGTAAGGAACCTGCATGTTCTGAGTACCGGTAAAACCCCATTGCTAAACTCTGGACCTGACCCATCTCCTTGCTCCCCAGGGTTCAACTGATACTATTGTGGCTGAGTTGTTCCTCACCAGTCTTTTCGCTCTGGGTATTCCATTCTTGTGACACAGTTGCTTGTTCTGTGTTTTTATGTTGGGTGTGCCCTGGCTGCCTCTAACCAATGCCCTGTTCACACAACAGTACTTTTAAAAGAACAATGTTGTTGCATTTTGGCTGCTCATCTACACAACAAGAGTGATCAAACTCTCAGATATCACAACTTTAAATCCCAGTCTAAGCAGAGAGGTTTTTCCAAAACTTCCAGCGTCATTTCACAGGAAAGTGCCAATTATGTTGCGCACTAAAGTTGCAGTCATTAGATTTTCTGTGCTTGCATGAGTACATGTGCAACAGTAACAATGGCAGAAAGGAGAGTGCTGTTTGTGCTGATCACCATTTTAATTTATCCAGAGCTTCTGATACAAACAAAACACTGTTTCAAAATTGGTTCTCATGTAAACAAACCCGAAGACTGCTGGAACGCTTATTTTGTTCTTAAAATCTGCAAACAGCCTTAATCAGATTTTAAGACATGTAAAACTGTGTTTCTGTATGAAACAAAAACCTAAATGGCAAGAACAATGTATTTTAGGCAGAGTTTGTGTGTATTTGCAGCATTGTAAAACCCACACTTCCACAGACCCAAGTTCTACGCTGCAGATGTTTAGCTTCTTTTAAAGTGTGGAAAACAATTTAAAAAAAGCTTCCCAGTTAACCGTCTGCGAGTCAGAGCTACAAACAAAGCCACATCTGCTGTAGCCTCTTTTTGCTTGCCAAATAGCATTTAACTGCAGTAAAACTACCTCATAGAGCATCTGGTCTCTGCGAGAAGGTAACAGCATTTAGTGGCACCACACACAGGAAAACATCCGCCTCCCACACATGCATGAAGACTAGATGTGTACATGTAAAAAAGACACAAGCAGATGGACCTTGCAACATTATTTGTAGTAAAGTTGTATTTTGTTGCAACTATGTCAACAAAAACTTGGAAAGCAGCTTCATGCAGTAAAAGTTTTGAAAGCTGTAAATCTTTTAAATAGATTGGAACAACCTATAGACCTTCAGGCTGGTCCATGATTAAATGCATAATTGGCTAATTAATTGTGCTATAAATTCATTTATAAGTGTGTGTTTGGAAAAAAAGACCACATGCTTTCCTGTACACAAAACCAAACCCTCCCTCCAACTCACTCTTAGCAATTTGCCTTAAACGGCACATCATAAAACACAGAATTACTCTTCATCTCTAACAGTAACTAACTCATTGTTTCCTTCACTTACTGTATTTCACTTCATGCTTCTCATGCCACCTAAGTTCCTGCTCTACTGTCTTCCTCCCACACATGCATACATCGGCATGGGAATAAGATGGCCGCACACTTATTGTTAATATTCACAAACATTCTATTAAAGAAAAAAACTTTAAAAAAAATTATTGTTTCATGTCAGCCACTGAAGTCCTTGAGCAGAATGATTGCATTTGTTTCTTTAATTCTCAAGGTTATTGTTTATTTTTTTTAACCAAGTGACTTGTATTAGTGGTTTAGAGAGAGATGCAACAACAGTTTGATGGATTGTTAAAAAAATTAAAATAAAATCAAGCCGATACATGTCCCACTTAGGATGAACTAGAATCCCTTCTATTAAACATCTCCAAATTTCACTTTGTCAACACTTTATAAGATGCTCACTTATGACAGAAGCAACACTTAGGGCAGCTTTAGATAAGATTTATTGTGTTGGCAAATATTCACAGTATAAGAGCATTTATCTCATCTGATATTGCTTGTTTTTCTATTTTTGAAGCTCCATCCTGACAACAACAACATACTGGTACCAGCAACATGAATTTATTGCAACAAACTAATCTTGCCAAATGATTACCAATCAGTAAAAATATTCAATGCTGCCATAATAATCCTGGTGCTGGCTAGTAAAAAGCAAACGGTCATGGATATTAAAATGATTAGAGTTAGATGGGATGAAAGGGCGGGAAGCTATAGGGACCTCATGGTTTGATTATAATTCAGACACCTGCTGTGTGTTCATAAAACTAAAACAATGGTTGATGCATGCTGATGCACCAGTGTACTGAAGTAAAAGTACAGTACAAGCAAACGTAACTGCTTGGGCTTTGCTTGGTGCAGCTTAAAACCAGTTTTTGTGAGGTGCTTGCAACCCAAATTACTGGTAATGGGTTTGAGAGCATAGTGGTTGCTCCTGTCACTTTTGGTGTGAAGGAACCATTATAATAACACCCCCCC
>JBBPBX010002436.1:72389-90748 GCA_038048925.1 Garcialebias charrua
AGTCATCCTACTCATTCATTTCCATGTTCTGTCCTCTTTTCAGGCAGCGGGCTCAATAATTTTCCCAGTTACGTATGGGCAAGAGATTTGAGCTCGACTGCGAGCTCAATCACATCACAGCTCCCTGGGTGCCACAAATCACTGGATTTCACATTAGAACACGGGGGCGCAGATTTTTGCTCTTCCACTTTGAACGTTCTTTTCCGTTTTTCATCTCGCTCTGATACTTTCTATCTCTCCGACTCCCCGCGCCCCTCTTCTCTTTGTCTCCCTGAAGCTGACCCCGGTGTCTCGTTTCAGGAACCACTGTGGTGGGTTGTTCAGACAACCGGGAACATTTCTTCCACTTCATCTGACTAACCCACCTCTGCACCTCTCCAACAGACTGTGAGATTGGAGGAGTCCACTGGACCGAGCTGGCTCTAGAGTCGACAAGGGATTTTATATTTTCCTAAAAATTGTTGGTACGCTTAAGAAAATGTGTGACTGTGCTACTTTTTCGTCAGTGAGCCGCACCAATTTCTATTTTAGTTTTATCCAGATATCGCGTTGCACCTAAAAGGTAAAAAAAACACCTCCAGATGGATTTCTCCATGATCACAACAGTTTCACATATCAAGGGATAAATGCTAGCGGTTAAATCCAAAAGGTGAAAAATCCCAACGTTGACGCACGTGCCTCATAAAAGCGTGTGCCAATAAAGAAGCATTGATTGCCAAGGCCTGCACTGAATCTGATCCAGCTGATATGAGGCAGTTTCTCCACTTGCTGCTTGATGAGAAGACATTACTTTGGAGCGGAATGAATCTCACGACGATGGAACCGAGCAATTCGTCAGATAATCATCTCTACTCCGTTTTAAAACAGCTATAAAATATTTTTAAATCATCCACATAAAATTCATGGACCTATAAATACCTCATAACCTTTTTTTTTCCTGTCTTTTTCTCAGCTGGATACAAAGTCTGAGTCCATTTACCTTTTCCATAAAGACAACGCTCTCACCTTGAGCCTCATCGATCACATGCCGGTTAAGATCTGACCTGTCGCACCCCTCTGTCAATACCCATCTATGTGATGTAACCTTTGGTTATGATTAACGGCCTTCATGAACACATCTAACACCTGTTTGGCCAGAAGGACCGCAGCTGTCTGATGTTTTTTTTAATGTGATACAGAGTCTCACAAACAAATGAAAAGGAACTAAGAATATGGCAGATTCTGAGGGCACAGCGCCCTGGGATTCTGAACAACTGCTGTGTGAGTCTTAAGAACAAAGTTAACGAACACTACCAGGAGGGAACAAGGAGCTACTTGTCTGTTTTTTCACACTGTGCATCACTTGGAAAAAGACAGAACAATTGTTTTAATACTGCTCTACATACCTGCAGGATCTGTGCTGTCAGACGTAACAAGAGGTTCATCTTGAGGTTTTTGCTTTATGATAAAGGTGCAGTTTGAACAAGGTTTAATGCAAATGAGCTAGTTTTCTTCGTCGTTACCTGAACTCTGGAGTTGGGGTCTTGCTTGATCCATTTGATGACGGTTTCATAGACCAGCTCCTCAGCCTTCGTGTTCAGACTGTCGTTGGACAGGTATGCCACCAGGTCCTCCTTAGAAACACTCAAAATCTCCTCCTGACCGGCCACCTGAAAGAGGACATACAGTATAGTCAAAAGCATGTTTGAGGGGGGGATACAAGTCCGTTTTATTGGAAATATCGGACTCAAGCCAAGGTTAGATGATAAAAGAGTTGATCTCACTTTCACAAATCTTGCTCACAAATATATGTTGAAAGATTTTAGCAGAGCCCATGATGAAATGTCTCAGTTTCATCATAAGACACCAAGATAGTCTTTCTAGAGCCAAAACAGCAAACATTTTGCAGACCGAAGCACTAAAATTCATAAAATTGTTGTCATTTTATACCCATTTACTATTATACTTAAAGAAAAACTAGCAAAGAAAAACCCTTTCATCTCTATCAAAAATATGACATAACTGTGTGATTTCATAAAACACACCATTTCCTTTGATTCCCCATCATCATTACGGGCTGGATTTCCTTTCATGAAGCAATTTCTTTGGTGTTTTCGCTAAAAGATTCTAAAGTTTCCTCGACTCTTTCAACAAAACTAAACAACAATGCACCCAGATGATAAAAAGAACAACAGATATTGAGCAGAAAAAAGCAGATTTAAAGATTTTGGTACTTGTAAGGAAGTATAGTCTTTAGATAATGCTTTTTTTCTTTCTATAAAGAAGAATAATACCTCTCTCACTCAGTTCATACATTCAATCAAACCAACAGAGGCAAACAGAGAGCTCAAACGTAGTCAGCAGATAGTGATTTTGGATACAGCCGATCTCTTTGTAACCAGCGCTAGGCTCATTGACTCACCACTGTCTCTCCCATCTGGAAACCTCATAGCAAAGGTTATATATAATGCATAACTTTTTTGATGTGCGAAAAGAGACAAGCAAGACATTTTCCCGCCGCGTCCAGCTTTTATATTAGGCTAAGCTGACTGTCTTTGGGCTGAAGTCTCATATTTAATGGACAGACCTGACTGGAGCATTGACCTTCTCATTTCCACTAACTTTGTACATTTTGAAGGTTTTTTACTCATCACATTATTTTCTCACATCCAGTGTCAGTCAACTTTATTGGCTTAGTAATGAGAAATACTAAAACCATATCTTAATGTAAGACTCCAAAACATCACAATAGGACACACTGGTCTGTCATTTAGAATCTCAGGTTATCCAGTGCCTAAATAAACTAAACTTAGCACACACAAAATAAAAAAGTGTTTTTGGTGATACAGTTATATATGTTGTAACAATATTGCTTGACAATAAATCTGATATTGTTGGAAAGCCTTTTATTTAATCTTAAATGGTGCCAGATTTGTATGTAAAGTGCTTCCGGTAAGATGGCACCTGTGTAGCTGACCTGCAATCTACCTCTGATGACGGTATGGTATTTGTGGGTGGAGCTGCAGAGTCGAGTATGCGAAAAACTTGATAACTTTTCCCCCGTCGATGCCAAAAAAAACTTACTTTGGTATTGATTCTTTTTTTAATGTCATTTATTGGGTTGGATGATTGAAGTCTGCAGAAACAAGACCTATTTGGAAATTTAACAATTTATTAATGTAATAACCCAGGGCCTCAGTGGCATGTGCAAGAACCATACACAGCCACAGCAACGTGTCACCTACTACATATGCTGCCCACCAGCATTTGGTATAAGTCAGCCAGTGTGGTTGTGTTGGTCACTCTGGAACAAATAGCATGCCTAAGCTGATCCCACAGGTGTTCAATGGGGTTGAGGTCAGGACAACCCATTCTGTATAATCCCAAATTCTGGATGCCCATTTCACAGCCTGTTTCTGACAACTACCTTTAAAAGGATCCCGCCCATCAATTTATAGCTAGCACCAATGTTCAATCAAAATACCAGTAATGCTGCAGCTTTCTTGTGGAACACCAGCTTGAGGTCGGGCCCTATTCTGATCAGTCAACTGTGGCATGCTTGGAGCAGACACCACCTGACCAATGTAGCAGGCTCCATGCTCGCAGGTGTGAATTAAGCCCCTTTTCCATAGCTCCTCTTCAGTACAACTTGACTCAGTTCGGTATGGTTTTGAGCCCTTTTCCACTATCACATTTTTGTGGAACCCACACTTTTTTTTGGTCCCTTCTTCTCTGCGGTACCAAGCGAGCCGAGCGGCACCAAAACATGACATCAGAACACTGTCGGGTCACTGACTAGTCTGGGGCAGAGCCATATAAAGTGAGAGTTGCGACACTTCCATAGAGTTCTGTTGTAAGAATGGAATGCGGAAGTCACGTGGGTCATGGAGGGGGCGATTTGTTCCATGGCTCTGTTTTACACTGACTCTGCCTGCAGTAGCGCTCCGTCGTCGCCAGAGGGCGCAGCTCCACAAGGTTTCCATAGCCGTTGTTTGGAACGATTGACCGCCTGTCGGCGAGTTCAAAGGGTGTCAGAACTCTCTATATATATGCTCTGGTCAGGGGGCAGAGTCACTAGAGGGGTTTGAGAATTTTTCAAAACATTTTAGATGTCATTTGCAATTACCAGTGTTTGAACTCGAGGAGTGATTGGACCCATTAAAAAAATATATACCGGTATATAATAATGACAACACCATGGTCTAAAGCTGAAGTGCAGGCACTTTTTGTGCATGGTGGCCGACGACAAAATTCAGAGTGAGCTACATGGAGCTCCGCCAGTCCTCGACTCTCCCCGGTCCTCGACTCTCCCCGGTCCTCGACTCTCTCCGGTCCTCGACTCTCTCCGGTCCTCGACTCTCTCCGGTCCTCGACTCTCTCCGGTCCTCGACTCTCTCCGGTCCTCGACTCTCTCCGGTCCTCGACTCTCTCCGGTCCTCGACTCTCTCCGGTCCTCGACTCTCTCCGGTCCTCGACTCTCTCCGGTCCTCGACTCTCTCCGGTCCTCGACTCTCTCCGGTCCTCGACTCTCTCCGGTCCTCGACTCTCTCCGGTCCTCGACTCTCTCCGGTCCTCGACTCTCTCCGGTCCTCGACTCTCTCCGGTCCTCGACTCTCTCCGGTCCTCGACTCTCTCCGGTCCTCGACTCTCTCCGGTCCTCGACTCTCTCCGGTCCTCGACTCTCTCCGGTCCTCGACTCTCTCCGGTCCTCGACTCTCTCCGGTCCTCGACTCTCTCCGGTCCTCGACTCTATCCGGTCCTCGACTCTATCCGGCCCTCGACTCTCGGTCCTCTCCACTGGAGCTTCAGAGCCCCCTCAGGCCGGGCAGGGCGTCATCTCCCTGGCTCCGAGCTCTGCCGGTGACCGCGGAAGATCCTCCATGCTGCCGACTCGGGGCTCGGGCTATGGATCCCGGCCTTGCATGCTCTGCGGGCTCCGAGCTCCGCTGCTCACCACAGAGGATCATACAAACTGCTGACTCACAGAAGGCCATTACCCAGACCCCAGCCTCGCTTGAAGGCTGAACCCCAATCCCGGTAGAAGCGCAGACCGGACTTTTAAAAACAGTTCATGTAAAAAAAAAAAAGTATTTATTTTATCAGTGAAGATAAAAACATAAATAAACTGTGCCGGCTTTATCATGAAATCCTGTTTTTACTTTAATGACTATTAAATAATCTGTTAAAGTTATCTCAGCTGAAAAACCATACAAAGACAAAATTATTGAATTGCTCAGGAATATTTCCCTCAAACATGTTTAAAGAAGAGATACCGCCTTAATACTGTACAACTTTATTCTAACCCACAAGTGTACAAATCACAAAACAACAACTTTAAAGCACAGCTAAAATAAATAAATAAATTCATTCATTCATTCAACCATTCAACCTTTATTTATACAGGCTAGCCTCGTTGAGTCACGGGGACTCATTTACAAGAGGGACCTGTCTCACTCACACCAAACAACCATCCACTCTCACACTCACACCTAGGGTCAATTTAGAGTCACCAATCAGCCTAACAAGCATGTTTTTTGGTCTGTGGGAGGAAACCGGAGTACCCGGAGGAAACCCACGCATGCACGGGGAGAACATGCAAACTCCACCCAGAAAGGCCCCGGACCGGGATTTGAACCGGCAACCTTCTCGCTGAGAGGCAGCAGCTCTACCAGTTGTGCCACCGTGCTGCCCAAATCTTCAAATGTATTAAGGATTCTTTTTATGTACAATGTACCTATGTTGATGTACCTTGCATAACTGAAAAATCCAATATTGCACAACACATGTAATAAATCAGGGGTCACCAACGTGGTGCCCGCGGGCACCTGGTCGCCCGTAGGGACCAAATGGGGTGGTGGTGACAGCAATATAGATTTTTTTTTTATTTGTTTAAAAAAAGATGGTAGAAACTGATCCTCACCCCCTTCTTTATAAGAATCTGGTCTTTTACTTTAATGTTTGAAAAAATCATTAGATATTTTTTACTTTATAATGTCATCTCTAAAAGCCCCCTCCAGCAAATCTAAAGTGGTCCACAGGCCACCAGTTGATAACCACAGTTGTAGCAGGTTGTTATGGCTCCAGACACGTTTAATTTAGTGAAGGAAGGCATAAAAATGTCTCTTTTGGTACGGAGAGATTTAATGTATACAGCGGTGCTTATACTTTTATTTTACAGTCTGTCCCTGAACGCACCGCAAAAGTGTGTTATGCAAACGCTCACGCTGCGCGACAGGGAAACGTGCAGAGAACGGAGAGTAGTCAAGGAGGTTATGCTGTATGAAAAGTGTCTCGTATGATTTGAATAATAAAGCGACATCAACTCCCAACCTGTATGTTTAAGCGTGCAGAGAAACATCACAGCGTCACTCACCCGGAAGATGGTGGCGGCGTTTCGCTTTTGAAGTTGCTGCTGTCCGAACAGGGATTTTAGTTCCTCCACCTTTCTCTTTCTCAGCTGGCTTTTCGGTGGGAAGTCGATGTCGTATTTTCCATGAACAGTCCGAAATCTGATTGTTTTCGCTTGTATGTTTCGCTGCGTTCCACCTTCGCGCCATTGTTTTTCAGAAGCTGTATGAGCAATGACCTAAAGCTCTCATCTGATTGGTTGCCGTGTATGTCAATCAAGTGACGGGATGTTTGATAGGCTAAAACTCAAGATTCAGTTGCCATCTGATTGGTTGCCCTACCAATCAAGTAACGGGATGTTTGATTGGCTGACAATTTTTAATGTCACGCTGCGGGGAAAAAATAATAATAATAATAATGTCACGCTGCGATCGACCAGTAATGCGGTCGATCGCGATCGACGTAATGAGCAGGTCTGATTTAGTGCGTTTTTTTTTTTCAGTCCCCATTCTTTTCTTGAAAAAGAAACCAACTGAAGCTTGGCCAGATACTATGTACAGTACTATCAAATCTTTTTTTTTTAAATTGACCACCGTATGCACTAATGCAAGGGAGTGAATTTGGCTAATGACACCTGAATGCGCTGAGGAAAAAACAAGAAGTCGAACACCCATTTTCACACAACACATGAGCACTGTTAAAATAAATAGGGTGGTTAGACTTAAAAACTTGAGTTCAAAAGCTGCCTTAAAACCACAAGTTAACGCAACTTCAAATAATGTTTTTCTCCAACTTAGGATGGCAAGCTAGAAAAGTAGCCCAATTTATGATAAGTCATTGTTTAAATATGATACCATAAGTTGAAATGACTAACTATAGAACATTATACATTCTCCAAAAATTGAGTACTCTTGTCAAGTAAAATTACAATCATATTCTATTTGAACTCAAATAATAAAGTTATACCCTTGTCTAATTAACGTTTACTTTGTTGTATGAACTTCATACTCTGAGTTTAAACAACTTGCAAATTTACATTATCCATTCATAAAAACTTGTTTTCATTTGTTAAAGTAACAAACATTTATATATACTTTCAACTCTCATTTTAAAGTTAAACTGACATACCAATTCCCTTTTTGAGTTAATTTAACTCAAGATTTTAAGGCAGCTTTTGAACTTAAAATAGCAATTTAAGTAAACAAACATTTCCAAATTTCACTTTCTCCACTAAGAATGCCAAGTTCACAATTTTTCTAAAATAATTACACCAAATACACTTCCAGTTCAAATATCAACCATTTATTTTGATCTTTTTCTTTCAAATGCAGATGAGACAAGCCGTAAAAGAAAACATTTGTCCAAGACAAGCTGAAGTGTTGACATTTATAGGACCGAAACTGACAAAAAATTTTTTTTTTGACAAATAAACACACATACAGGTAGTCCTCGACTTACGAAGATCTGTTCCTGCGCGGCGCGGAACATGCATTCCTATGCGACGCAGTAAACCCGTTTTTCAACGTGAGAAATAGTAGTGTACTGTACTATAAAAAAAGAGAAGAAAATGTCCTTACTTTTATGGAAGGGGCGTTGTAGGGGAGGGAGAAAGGCTTAGTGGGCGGGAGCTGCAGAAGGTGCTGGTGCAGGTGAGTGAGGAGGGGCAGGTGAGTCCAGAAAGGCAGCTGAGGGGGAGGGGCAAGTGATGCAGAAGGTGTTGGTGATACAGGTGCAAGTGAGTGAGGAGGGGCATGTGAGTCCAGAAAGGCAGCTGAGGTGGAGGGGCAGGTGATGCAGAAGGTGTTGGTGATGCTGGTGCAGGTGAGTGAGGAGGGGCAGCTGAGGTGGAGGGGCAGGTGATGCAGAAGGTGCTGGTGATGCTGGTGAGTGAGGGGGGGCAGGTGAGTCCAGAAAGGCAGCTGAGGTGGAGGGGCAGATGATGCAGACGGTACTGGTGATGCTGGTGCAGGTGAGTGAGGAGGGGCAGGTGAGTCCAGAAAGGCAGCTGAGGTGGAGGGGCAGGTGATGCAGAAGGTGCTGGTGAGTGAAGAGGGACAGGTGTGTCAGGAGAGGCAGCTGAGTTATATAAAATAAATTTAAAAAAGAGAAAAAATGTCATTACCTTTATGGAGGGACAGGTGATCCAGAAGGTGCTGGTGATGCTGGTGAGTGAAGAGGGACAGGTGAGTCAGGAGAGGCAGCTGAGTTATAAAACAAAAGAAATAAATAAAAAAAGAAAATGTATTTACCTTTATGGAGGGACAGGTGATGCAGAAGGTGCTGGTGATGCTGGTACTGTGTGAGTGAAGAGGGACAGGTGAGTCAGGAGAGGCAGCGGAGTTATATAAAATTAAATTAAATTAAAAAAAAGAGAAAAAATGTCATTACCTTTATGGAGGGACAGGTGATCCAGAAGGTGCTGGTGATGCTGGTGCTGGTGAGTGAAGAGGGACAGGTGAGTCAGGAGAGGCAGCTGAGTTATAAAACAAAAAGAAATAAAAAAAAAGAAAAGAAAATGTATTTACCTTTATGGAGGGACAGGTGATGCAGAAGGTGCTGGTGATGCTGGTACTGTGTGAGTGAACAGGGACAGGTGAGTCAGGAGAGGCAGCTGAGTTATTTAAAAAAAAAAGAAATAAAAAGAAAAGAAAATGTCTTTACCTTTATGGAGGAGCAGGTGATGCAGAAGGTGCTAGTGAGTGAAGATGGACAGGTGAGTCAGCTGAGTTATTTAAAAAATAGAAGAAAAAAAATGTCTTTACCTTTATGGAGGGGCAAGTAATGGTGATGCTGGTACAGGTGAGTGAGGAGGGGCAGGTGAGTCCAGAAAGGCAGCTGAGGTGGAGCTCCCTGATCTGCTATACTCTTGGGCACGCGCCCAGCCTGAGCAAAGACAAACGCTTGATAAATTACTGTCCAATTCAGAATACAGTTTAATGTGTAATATAATCTTAATTTAATCTTTAATCTAAATAAACGGCATTCTTTACAATAAATAAACTGTACTAACAATAATAAAAATCTTAATAAACACAATAACAGCCAGAACCAGATCAATAAGCAGCAACAGACTGTTTACAATCGAACTACCGATAATCAAGTTTTAAGTTTTTGTCCAAAAAGACCAACTTGTCCACATTTTCTGCCAAAAGTACAGATCTAGTTGCAGTGATTATCTCCAGTGGTGGAGAAAATCATCTCAATAACAACAGTAGCAGCAGTGTGGCTGTATTTGTCATTACTCACAACAAGCTCTTCTTGGACCTGCTCCCACCTGTCCCTGGAAAAGTTCAGAGTTCAGTCATCACAGACTTCTTCGCTGCAGGTGATCTGGCAAATTTCCCTGAAGAGGAAGAAGTCAGCTGCTATCTCTGTCCCAGACTGGAAATAAAACACAAAGAGGTAAAAAAAAAAAAAGTTACGGTAATAAGATTATAATTTTAAATTAAAAAGATTAATTAGATATTCTTCTTTCGGCTTTTCCCTCTTCAGGGGTCACCACAGCGAGTCATCCTCCTCCACCTGTCCTCTGTCCTCACTCCAACTACCTTCTAACTGCATCCATATATCTCCTCTTTGGCCTCCCTCTTTGTCTTTTTCCTGGCAGCTGCATTTCTAACATCCTTCTACCAATATACCCACTGTCCCTCCTCTGGACATGTCCAAACCATCTCAGTCTGGCCGCCCTAACTTTATCTCCCAGATGTTCAACATGTGCAGTACCTCTGATGATCTCTTTACTAATCTTATGCCATGTCACTCCTAAGGAGAACCTCAGCATCTTCATTTCTGCTACTTCCAGTTCTTTCTCCTGTCTTTTTGTCCATGTCTCTGTCTCCAGACCATACAACATAGCTGGTCTCACCACTGTCTTGTAAACTTTTCCTTTGACCTTTGCTGACACCTTTTTGTCACAAATCACTCCTGAAACTTTTCTCCATCCACTCCATCCTGCCTGGACTCTCTTCTTCACCTCTTTACCACATTCCCCATTTTCCTGGACAGTGGACCCCAAGTACTTGAAGTCCTGCACCTTTGTGACCTCTGCTCCTTGTAGCCTCACTGTTCCACCTCCTCCCTCTCATTCACACACATGTACTCTGTCTTACTACGGCTGACTTTCATTCCTCTTCTTTCAAGTGCATACCTCCACCTCCAAGTTCTCTTCCACCTGTTCCCTGTTCTCACCACAGATCACAATGTCATCTGCAAACATCATAGTCCATGGGGATTCCTGCCTGACCTCATCTGTTAGTCGGTCCATCACCAGAGCAAACAAGAAGGGGCTCAGAGCAGATCCTTGATGTACTCCCACCTCCACCTTGAAGCTATCTGTCACTCCTACAGCACATCTCACCACTGTCCTGCTGTCCTCATACATGTCCTGCTGTCCTCACACTTGTCCTGCTGTCCTCACACATGTTCTGCTGTCCTCATACATGTCCTACTGTCCTCATACATGTCCTACTGTCCTCACACATGTCCTACTGTCTTCATACTTGTCCTGCTGTCCTCATACTTGTCCTGCTGTCCTCATACTTGTCCAGCTGTCCTCATACTTGTCCTGTTGTCCTCACACATGTCCTACTGTCCTCACACATGTCCTACTGTCCTCATACATGTCCTACTGTCCTCACACATGTCCTACTGTCTTCATACATGTCCTACTGTCCTCATACTTGTCCTGCTGTCCTCACACATGTCCTACTGTCCTCACACATGTCCTGCTGTCCTCACACATGTCATGCTCTCCTCATACATGTCCTTCTGTCTTCATACATGTCATGCTGTCCTCATACATGTCATGCTGTCTTCATACATGTCCTGCTGTCCTCACACATGCCCTGCTGTCCTCACACATGCCCTGCTGTCCTCACACTTGTCCTACTGTCCTCACATATGTCCTGCTGTCCTCACATATGTCCTACTGTCCTCACACTTGTCCTGTTGTCCTCACACTTGTCCTGCTGTCCTCATACTTGTCCAGCTGTCTTCATACTTGTCCAGCTGTCCTCATACTTGTCGTGCTGTCCTCATACTTGTCCTGCTGTCCTCACACATGTCCTGCTGTCCTCATACATGTCTTACTGTCCTCACACATGTCCTACTGTCTTCATACATGTCCTACTGTCCTCATACTTGTCCTGCTGTCCTCACACATGTCCTACTGTCCTCACACATGTCCTGCTGTCCTCACACATGTCCTGCTGTCCTCATACATGTCCTGCTGTCCTCATACATGTCCTGCTGTCCTCATACATGTCCTGCTGTCCTCATACATGTCCTGCTGTCCTCATACATGTCCTGCTGTCCTCATACATGTCCTGCTGTCCTCATACATGTCCTGCTGTCCTCATACATGTCCTGCTGTCCTCATACATGTCCTGCTGTCCTCATACATGTCCTGCTGTCCTCATACATGTCCTGCTGTTACATGTCCTGCTGTCCTCATACATGTCCTGCTGTCCTCATACATGTCCTGCTGTCCTCATACATGTCCTGCTGTCCTCATACATGTCCTGCTGTCCTCATACATGTCCTGCTGTCCTCATACATGTCCTGCTGTCCTCATACATGTCCTGCTGTCCTCATACATGTCCTGTACCAGTCTAACATACTTTTCTGCCACTCCAGATTTCCTCATGCAATACCACACGTCCTCTCTTTGCACCCTGTCATATGCTTTTTCTAAATCCACAAACACACAAATCCACAAACAAAAAAGATAAATTAGATAATAATAATAAAAGAACAATACCTCTTTTTGATCGGTTGAGGTGGTTGAATCTCTCGGTCATCATCATCAGGGCAGAGCTTTAATCTGGTCCAGGACTTGTTGACAATATCAGTTTTAGCTTTTTCATAAAGTGATGAACTTTTTGGCTGAAGTGTTGACATGATGGGGATGTCGTAGCGAGGCTCAGGTACTTTAAAGCCTGCAGATCAACAACATACAGACATGTTTTTGTAGATCCAGAGCTTTAAAAACTCATACAGTTTGTACTCTGATGCATGCTCAATAATCCAGGTAGAAAAATCTAAAAAAGCTCAGACGAAACGTTTCTATATATTTTTTGCTTTGTTTTATTTTTTTGAATGTCCAGAGGACCAGACTGAGCTTTTTTAGATCATACAGTTTGTGTTATTGATCTGGACCGATCTGATTTACCTGTTAAAGGTTGTTTAAATGCTGCTAGTTTTAGCGATGTTTGCAAGCTGCTTTTCTTGCTTCTAGAAAATGTTCACGTTTGGATGACGTCGTTTAAAGTCCGTTAACACGTTAGACGTTAACAAGTTACGTGTTGTCTGCGGCAGACCTAATCTCCGTGAAAAAACGTCCACACACACAACTTTGAATTTGCCTTCGTCTTTTAACAAGGAAGCCATAACGTTAACAAACACGAGACCACAGCGAGAAGCTAGGGCTGCTAATGCTACACGTGCTACAAGATAATAGCGCCGTGCTGAAACTCGCCTAGGAATTTTATTTCCGTGGCGCATATTTTCCCGTTAATAACGTTTAATAAGTGAAAAAATAACCGAAACGGTACGCAGGGGGACACGACTAATTCCTGACAAGGTACACGACATTTAATAAGTGAAAAACAAAAAAACGAAACGGTACGCAGGCGGACACGACTAATTCCTGACAAGGGACACAAGTGGAAAAAAAAACGGTACGCAGGGGGACACGACTAATTCCTGACAAGGGACATGACTAATCCCTGACGCACAGCCTTTTCCCGAAGCTGCAAACTCATCTGCAGTCAGCACGTCGAAGCAAAACTTTGACCAAGCGCCACATATGTGCTTCTGAGGGTGTACAATACAAAAATCATGGTAGCTGCTTGTATTTTCTCTTAAGAAAAGTTCTATAAGCGCAACCGAAAGCATACTGCGTTCATCTGCTTTAATTAACTCCTGCCCTCGACAGTTAGCAAGCTGTTGTTTTATGTCCTGTGTTTAAACATGTAACAGAGACACGAACTTTTATCTCTTAATAACATATTTTAACAACAAATGCAGCTTACCTTGTTTCTATTATTCCAACATATTCCCCGCGCGCCGAATTTGAACGACCTTGCGCCGGATCCAGGTCTTGGAAAAAATGGTATTCATCCGCGACTTTGCTTTCGACTCCTTAATCTGGTCAGGTGGTCCTCTTCTTCATTTAATATGCAATTCTAACTGGGATGGAGAACTTTATAAAGTCTGACTAAATATTACATCATATTTAGTCCCAATTCAGATAAAGAGCGAATTTCCGGCACTATTTTTTATCTCGCATTAATACTGCTAGTGGTGATCAGTTTTTATAAGATCCGGTTACTATTTTAAAACTCAGATTTTCAAATTAAGTTCGCACATTTAAATTTGTTTCACAGACGTGACTCACAAGCTTGAGTTGAAATGCCAATAACGCATGAAATTTCGGTGCTTCGAGACTACGGGGAAAACGCGAGGTGGTGGTGTTTGTATTTACGTACACAAAGATTGGTGCACGAACTGTGCTGTGATAAAAAGAGCTTGTTCAGCTGCCGTGGAGTTGATCACAATAAGATGTAGGCCGCATTATATGCCACGTGACTATTCAGTGATCGTAATCAGCGTTATTTACATAGCACCCGATGCTAATGCTATTGACGCCCAGAGAGAGATTCACGACTTACTCACCTCGCTGGAATGTAAATATCCTGAGGGGCTTTTCATTGTTTGCGGGGACGTCAATCACGTGGATCTCCAGGTGTCCCTCCCAGCCTTCAATAAGAACGTCTTCGCAGCCACGAGAGGAGATAAAACACTCGACCAAGTCTTCACAAATGTAAAGGGGGCATACACGGCGAAGACACGCCCAGCGCTCGGATCTTCCGATCACGACTCTCTGATTCTGGCGCCAAGAGAACTCCCTCCACTCAGGCGCCGGAAGCCGGAACAAAGAGAAATAACAATCTGGCCTCAAGATAGTTCCCCCATGTTGAGAGACTGTTTTGAGAGGACAAACTGGTCTGTTTTCAGAGAAGCAGCCACTGATGGTAGTTCAGTGGACATGGAATTGTACGCTTCCTCAGTCCTGGGTTACATCAGTACATGCTCTGAAAATGTATCCATAAAAAAATATGTGAAATCCTACCCGAACCGGAAACCCTGGTTAAATAAAGAAGTTCACGCCTTGCTAGCAGCCAGAGACACTGCATTCAAGTCAGGAGATAAAGTGGAACTGAGAAAGAGCAGGAATGAACTGAAGGATGGCATTAAGAAGGCCAAGGCCACGTATGCACAGAGGATCGAGGGACAGTTCACCTCACAAGACCCACGGAGCATGTGGAAGGGTATTAAATGCATAACAGATTACAAAGGCAAAAACAAACAATGCCCCAGGGACCCATCTCTGCCTGATGCCCTCAATAAGTTTTATGCACGTTTTGATGATCCAAACAGACCAGCTAGCACCAGACTCACCTCATCACCAGATGAAGAGCATCTCAGGGTGTCCGCAGCAGAAGTGAGAGGCAGTCTCAGAAAGATTAATCCTCATAAAGCAACCGGACCAGACAACATCCCAGGGAAAGTTCTGAAGGAATGTGCGGACCAGCTCTGTGAGGTGCTGGCTGACATCTTCACCACCTCACTTGCACTGGAGTCAGTTCCCACCTGCCTGAAGACCGCGACCATCATCCCAGTCCCAAAGAGCTCCACAGTGACTGGTCTGAATGACTATAGACCGGTGGCCCTCACCCCGATAGTCGCTAAATGTTTTGAGAAACTGGTCATGTCCCACATCAAGGCAACCGTCAACATCAATGAGGACCCTCATCAATACGCATACCGTGAGAACCGATCAACAGAGGACGCCATTTCTTCCGTGGTCCACACTGCTCTCACCCACCTGGATCAGAAGGACTCATACGTGCGTCTGCTCTTTGTGGACTTCACATCTGCCTTCAACACCATGATCCCCCAAACTCTGATAGACAAACTATCTACACTTGGACTAAGCCCCTCTATTTGTAACTGGATACTAGACTTCTTAACAGACAGACCACAGTCCGTGAAGATCCACAACTTCTCCTCCTCCACCATAACCCTCAGCACTGGCTCTCCTCAGGGATGTGTGCTGAGCCCCCTTCTGTTCACTCTGCTCACATATGATTGTACAGCCACACTTCCAGGCTGTCATATTGTTAAGTTTGCAGATGATACAGCGGTGGTGGGATGCATCACAAACAATGATGAGTCCAGCTACAGACAGGAGGTGGAACATCTGGAGAGCTGGTGCAAAGAGAACAATCTTCACATGAATGTGAAGAAGACAAAGGAGATGATTGTGGACTTCAGAAGGAACAAACACACCCATGCCCCACTGGTAATAGGTGGGTCTGCAGTGGAAGTGGTCTCCAGCTACAAATACCTGGGTGTACACCTGAATGATAACCTCAGCTGGAGCAACAACACCACCAGCCTGATCAAGAAAGGTCATCAGAGACTCTACTTCCTCAGACGGCTGAGACGAGCCGGTCTGAGCAGCCCAGTTCTCACCTCGTTCTACAGGTGTGCAGTGGAGAGCATCCTGTGCTCCAGCATCAACGTGTGGCATGGAGGCTGCACAGTTGAAGAAAGAAAAGCTCTGCAGAGAGTGGTGAAGGCTGCACAGAAGTCTGTTGGAGTCAGTCTCCCCACCATCACAGACATTTACACCTCTAGATGCAGGAAAAGAGCCACCTGTATCATGAAAGACCTCACTCATCCAGCACACTCACTCTTTGCCCCACTCCCCTCAGGACGGAGGTTGAGGAGCATCAAGTGTAGAACCACTAGACTGAGGAACAGCTTCTACCCTGAGGCTGTTAGACTCATGAATAAATAAAAATAAAATTAAAATAAACACTGCAAAATATCACATCATGGTGATGCTGATATGTTTTCTTGTTGCTGTGTTCATCTGTGACCATCTGTGACCATCTGCTCATACAAACTCATGTTCGTGCTGCTGTTTATTCCCACTATATTAGGCTTAGTGTATTACTAGTTGATGTTTTTCTTAGTTAGTTCTCGATGTTATTACTGTTTTTCTCTTTCATTTGTTGTTGGATGTAACTGGGACCTCGTGTACATAATCTCGTTTTCATCTCATGTACCACATGCGGTGCAAATGACAATAAAGACTCTCTGACTCTGACTCTCTGACTCTGAAATTAAGTTGAAATTACATAACTCATTATGTTAATTGGAAGTAACTTATAGAAAAACGTTATGATAACTAATGGAGAGTATGACTTTTAACAGTGAGGTGCTTGGAGGCGACGCATGCGGCACACCACTCAACACTTGTTGCCATCCAGCCGTGACTTGAATTTGCATATTTTTGGTTTGTGTGAACACCAAAACTAGGATTTGTTTATCTTAAAATAATGAGACACGAAAAGGTGTTTAAATAGGCCCGCCGCAATAAACAATAAATCAATTAATCGCATGATAAATGAAAATTATCAACCTCATTTTCATTTATCGGCTTTATTGTTTCTTGGTGTCACTCTCTTTCTCCTGAAGACACTGGATGACAAAAAGCTCAACTCCGGTACTTTTCACTGACCCCTCCTTTTCTCTTTAAAATCCATTTTAACGATCCAAAATCGTGTTTTTGGAGCGTTGAAGTAGCTAAGCTGAGAAACTAAGCTATGAGCTAAGCTAACAGGCCGACCTCAGGGGGGAAAACCTCCGTCTTGTCGAAGCTCCAAAATTCACAGTTGAAACTTGTGTCTTCGTACAAAAAGTAGTTTATTTTTTATTTTTTAAAGAAGCTGAAATTGTTTACGGATTTTTTTTAAATTAAAAGTTTTGTGTGAAAAATGCTATGCTAAAGAGTTCAAACCACACAGAGCGTCCGCCATTTTGAGAACCGAAAAACGGGAAAGAGAGACAGCCCATGTCGTGACAAGGAGCCTCCTTCCCATTTTTCTTAAAGAGACATGCTGCTCGCTCTCTCACCATTCATCCTTTGGTTCAAACAGTCTTATACTGCCATCTGGTGGTCAAAAATGTGCTACACTCAAAACAAATTAACCATCCATCCATCCATTTTCTTCCGCTTATCCGAGGTCGGGTCGCGGGGGTAGCAGCCTAAGTAGGGAGGCCCAGACTTCCCTCTCCCCAGCCACTTGGAGCAGCTCCTCTGGGGGAATCCCAAGGCGTTCCCAGGCCAGCCGAGAAACATAGTCCCTCCAGCGTGTCCTGGGTCTTCCTCTGGGTCTCCTCCCGGTGGGACATGCCCGGAACACCTCACCAGGGAGGCGTCCAGGAGGCATCCTAACCAGATGCCCGAGCCACCTCAACTGGCTCCTCTCGATGTGGAGAAGCAGCGGCTCTACTCCGAGTCCCTCCCGGATGACTGAGCTTCTCACCCTATCTCTAAGGGAGAGTCCAGCCACCCTGCGGAGAAAACTCATTTCAGCCGCTTGTATCCGAGATCTTGTTCTTTCGGTCATAACCCAAAGCTCATGACCATAGATGAGGGTGGGAACGTAGATCGATCGGTAAATTGAGAGCTTTGCCTTTTGACTCAGCTCTCTCTTCACCACGACAGACCGGTACAGCGCCCGCTTCACTGCGGACGCTGCACCTATCCGCCTATCGATCTCACGCTCCAGTTTTCCCTCATTCGTGAACAAGACCCGAGATACTTAAACTCCTCCACTTGGGGCAGGACCTCCTCCCCGACCTGGAGAAGGCATGCTACCCTTTTCCGGCTCAAGACCATGGCCTCGGATTTGGAGGAACTGATCCTCATCCCGGCCGCATCACATTCAGCTGCAAACCGCTCCAGCGAAAGCTGTAGATCACGAGCTGATGAAGCCAATAGGACCACATCATCTGCAAAAAACAGAGAAGCGATTCTAAGGCCACCAAAACGGATCCTCTCAACACCTTGGCTGCGCCTAGAAATTCTGTCCATAAAAGTTATGAACAGAATCGGTGACAAAGGGCAACCTTGGCGGAGTCCAACTCTCACCGGAAACGAGCCTGACTTACTGCCA
>JBBPBX010002437.1:0-23366 GCA_038048925.1 Garcialebias charrua
TATAAAACATTGATTTTTTAAAAAGAAATCTCAAACATCTCATATAGCTAGTCAGTTGTAAATGTCCATACAGTGATTACTTTCTTTAAGTTTGATAAAAAATCTGTCATGTGGTTCTTGACTTATCTTGCTAACAAACACAGCTAACAAACACAGCTCAGTGGTTACCTCCAGAGCATGAGGCCGGGCGGCGACAGAGTCAATCCGACCAGTGGAGGCTGCCTTTGGACACATGAGGTGGGAACGGTCGTGGACTCTCTGGAAGTGTCAGAGCTCCAGAGCAGGAGGCCGGGCTGCGACAGAATGAAGCTTTGTTTATACTTCATGTGAGACGTGCGGCTGCAGCCCAGCGATGACGTAATTGCGTGTGTGTCACCGACCGCATTGAGTGTTTATACTTTGAAAAGACGTGGGGAATGCATTATAGAAATCCCTCCCTCTTCTCTCCCACTGCATACATCACGCACACTCCCACCTCGGCGAGTTTCTCTTCAAAACTATCCATGTCAAAGCAAAAAACAAAAACTGGCATCTGGAAAGCCATTTTCGCACTGCACAGCCAGTGCGTTCTGAAATAAGCTGATTTGTAATCAGTCCCACCTCGGCGAGTTTCTCTTCAAAACTATCCATGTCAAAGCAAAAAACAAAAACTGGCATCTGGAAAGCCATTTTCGCACTGCACAGCCAGTGCGTTCTGAAATAAGCTGATTTGTAATCAGTTGTTAACAAAAATTTAATTCAGAAACACTAATATATATATTCAGCCAACACAATTTTTTTGGCGTTTCTGTAGTTATATTTTAATGAAATACAGCTCGCGCTGAAAGGCGCAAACAAAAAATGCCCACAAACTTTGAACCAATCACACGCTCCGAGCTGCATCCTCCGCGTCTCGGAGTTCTGACAGGGGGCCATGTACAAGACAGCTGTCACCGGGGGATCGCAGCGGGAGTGCAGACCGAAGTTGCGCAACTTTGTTTCACTCAACGGGGGGTAAAAGACGTGTAACAAGAAGTACAAACCAGCCTTCAGTCCGCCCAGTGGAGGCTGCCTTCTGGACACATGAGGTGGGAACGGTCGGTGTACCCTAGCGGACAAAAGAGGTACTGCACCATTTTTTGCTAAAATGAAAAACGGTCATATCTGAGCCAAAGATTGTTCTAAAAATATGGGGAAAAATCCATAAACAGGTCTCACCTCTCTATAGGTCGCAGGGCATGCAAATTAGGCAAAAATAAACACGATCTATAGTCCGGAAAATACAGTAGATTAAATTTATGACCTGGCTAAAGAATCTGTTAATATGAGTTTTGTTCACTTCTGTTACTGAAATTATACTAAGTGTTAATCTGTTCTAATTACCGTATTCGCCGTTGTATTATACGCTCCTGTGTATAATACGCTTTGTCCAATTATTGTCAAAATATTGGAAAAATCCGTAAATAACACGCTTCGTTGTATAATACGCATCTATTATGCGTCACAGCTACGCGACGCGTCAATGCCTCATTTGCCCTGTTTAAAATGGCGGCCACAGAAGCGAGCAAGTATGAAGAACTTCACAAGATAACACGGTAAAAACTATTATTTCTTTGCGAGAAAAAATATATTTCTTAGCTGACTTTATAGCAAACGGGCTCCTGAACTTAACCAAACTAACGAAATGTTCAAACCAGCTGGATTTAAAAAAGTAGTTCGCCGATTTTCATGCAAGCGGGTCGGACGCTTTCTTTCTTTAAATTTAGCTAAATAAACGCTTACAAAAAATTTCTTAGCTGACTTTATAGCACACGGGCTCCTGAGCTTAACCAAACTAACGGAATGTTCAAATCAGCTGGATTAAAAAATCCGCAGTGTGGTTTATGAGTTATCTTGCTAACAAAAACAGCGAACCTCACAGCTAAATGCAGCTACATCCAGAGCAGGGGACGGGCAGCGACAGAGTCAGTCCGACTAGAGGAGGCTTTTTTCGGACACATGAGCTAGAAACGGTCTAGAAGTTTCTCCCTAGCGGACAAAAGTGGTACTGCACCATTTTAAGGCCAAACTGAAAAATGGCGAATCAGAGCCAAAAATGGGTCTAAAAATATGGGAAAAAATCCATAGATAACACGCTTCGGTGTTTAATACGCAGGACATTCAAATGAGCAAAAAAACTGTGTGTTATACACCGACGAATACGGTAGTGTTTGCTAAGTATTGTTAGAACTATGAATGATTACTGTTAATCAGTTGTATTAAACTTATGTTTTTGTGATTTATCTTTATTTTATGGTTGGTGAATGTTGAGGCTTGAGGCCTACACATTCTGCCCATGGGCTTCAGTTCTGTTCAGGACAAAGAAGCATTTTGTTCCCTGCGCAGAAGTGAGGCATCATTATCTTACCTGTTCGAGGTGCCCAATCAGAATGTTTGATTAGCTTTGTGATTACCGTATTTTCTGGACTATAGGTCGCACCTTTATATAAGTTGCTTTGTCCAATTATTTTCAATAAATTGAAAAAATCCATAAACAGGTCACACCTTTATATAAGTCGCATCTATTATGCGTCACCGCTACGCGACGCGACGCGTCAGCGCATCATTTGCCCTGCTGAAAATGACGACCCCAGAAGCATGCACGGAAGGACTTTTCACAAGATTAACACGGTAAAAACAATTATTTGTCTGCTGAAAATTATAGCAAACATGTGTCTTAGCTTAACCGTTCCTTAATAAATTAACGTAATGGTCAAATCTGCTGGATTTAAATTTTTTCGCTTTGAAAAAGTACAAGGAAAAACAACGAAGCTAACGCGACACATTTACGTCTATAAAACATCGAATTTTATCTCAAATCACTCCAACGGCTAACAGTTTGGAAATGTACATCTAGTGATTACTTTCTGTAAGTTTGAAAAAAAATCTGCTGTGTGGTTTATGAGCTATTTGCTCAAACGTACAAGGAAAAATCAACGAAGCTAACTGTGACACATTTTCGTCTATAAAGCATTGAATTTTATCTCAAACATCTCATAAAGCTAAGCAGTTGTGAATATCCATCTAGTGATTACGTTCTGTAAGTTTGATCAAAATCTGTCCTGTGGTTCTTGACCTATTTTGCTAACAAACACTGAGCTAACAGCGAAGTAGCTATAGTTCATACCTCCAGAGCAGGAGGCCGGGCTGCGAGAGAGTGAATTCGACCAGAGGAGGCTCTCGTCGGACACATGAGGTGGGAACGGTTGGTGTACCCTAGCGGACAAAGGTGGCACTGCACCCCTAGCGGCCGAAAGTGGTGCTGCACCATTTTTGCCAAAATGGAAAATTGGTCATATTTGAGCCAAAAATTGCTCTAAAAATATGGGAAACAATCCATAAACAAGTCTCACCTGTCTATTAGTCGCAGGGCATGCAAATTAGGCAAAAAGGTGTGACTTATAGTCCGGAAATATGGTATATGAAATGTGAGCTGATAAGCTTAATATTAGTTCTTGTGAGATTGTATTTAAAACTTAAAGTAAGCAGTGGTTCTTCTAAACTAAGTATAGACCTTTATAATTGTTAAAGTAAGGCATGCACACACCTTGGATAAAATATCAGTAATTAACATCTGAAAAGCTTATAATATATATAAAAAGATATGAAATCCATCATCTTCTTCACAGCTTGTTACTGCATCACGATGCGTTCAATTTCAACTAGAAAATACAATCCGCTAAACCAACATATCCAGGAATTCAGAAATAGAAAACGTCTGGTATATTAGTTTAAATATTTCTTGACATATCATCAGAAAAGTCACTTCAATACTGTCCACTTATCAGAATGCTCTAACAACAAACAAAAACTCATGATGCCGTCAACAAGTTTCATTCAAAATAATATTTTAAGTGGTTTTACTGTGATATACTGGTAGTCCTCGACTTACGACCGAGTTCCGTTCCTACGCGCCGTCGTAACTCGAATTTCGACATAAGTCGGAACATGCGTACCAACTGCACCTTATACGTACAAATCGGATTCCAAAAAAGTTGGGACACTAAACAAATTGTGAATAAAAACTACCGTAAATGCAATGATGTGGAGGCGCCAACATCTAATATTTTATGCAGAATGGAACACAAATCACAGATCAAAAGTTTAAACTGAGAGAATTTATCATTTTAAGGGAAAAATATGTTTTTTCAAAATTTCATGGCGTCAACAAATCCCCCCAAAAATTGGGACAAGTCCATTTTTACCACTGTGTGGCATTCCCCCTTCTTCTTACAACACTCAACAGACGTCTGGGGACAGAGGAGACCAGGGGCCTCATGTATCAACCGTGCGTGCGCACAAAAACATTGCGCACGTCACTTTCCACGCAAAACCCCGTATGTATCAAAACTGAAATGAACGTGAATATCTGCGCATCCACGTACATTTCCACGCCAGCTCCCCTGCTTGCGTACGCACGTTTCTGTGGTTCTTGTTCCTTTGGCGACACTTACAGGTGATTCAGAGAAACTGAAGCCCCACAGTCTGTGGTTGACTTTAAGAGCGGCTTGAAGACCTTTCTTTTTAACCGAGCATACTCTTCCTCCTCATGATTCTACTTTTGATCTGAGTTGATACTGTTGTTGATTTTAACTGTTTTATTATTTGTTTTATCGACATTTAATTCTGTTGCACTTTGTAGCACTTTGAGATTTCCATTAATGAAAGGTGCGTTATAAATTGAATTCATTATTATTATTATTATTATTATTATTATTATTATTATTATTATTATTATTATTATTATTATTATTATTATTATTACTATTAACTGTTCATGATGTGAAAATGATTAATATTCCCACCAAACACACGATTAACAAGTACATCCACATGGACGCGCAAAGTTGTGCAAAAAATAAATGTAACAGGAACGGATACATTCAGCCTTACTGGAGGATATAGATAGTGTAACACGCAGAGCATTTATTTATAAACAGATATAATTCTCTGATCTAGGATATGGCTTATCAGCCGTTTTCAGAAATAATCATTTTTCAGTTTGGCACTGCTGCGCACTGGCGCAACACAGGGGCCGCGCATCACGCGTGCACGTGCAGAAACTGGGGTTCCACAGGAGCTTAGAGGGAGCTGGCAGGTCGATCAGGGCTGTGCCAGTCCAGTCCACACAAAGCCGATTCATGTCCAATGGAATGGTCTCATCCATATGATCCCAAAGGCTGAGTTATGGTCGCGCTTTGAGCGCGCGTGCACCCTCGCCGGTGTTACACGGCAGTGGAGGTGTGTCATTATCTGTGTTTATTGTAGATGTCTCCAAAATGACACGTGAAAGTACACCATTTATAACTTGTATGGGAGTAAAAGCTTCACAGACAAACAGATTGCGCACAAGGCTGCAGCGCGCGCTTTGGAGACTCCAACATCACGTCATGTCATGAAAAGTCTCCACTGAGACGCAGAGACTCGTTTCTTCATATCATCTATTAAATAAACGAAGATCTATGTTCTAGCAAACATCCAAGTAAGTTCCTCTGTGTTTACAGTAATTATGGTAATTAACTCGTGCGCAAAGTTAATATTTTCACTCAGAATGAATGAATGAGCCGGTGGCGCACCTGACAGCAGCGTGCGCGCACACGAATACCGGCACACAATCACTCTGAAACTCTCAGTGTTACACCTTCTTGAAGCTCTCAAGGAGACAAGTGGACACCATTTTTGTTACAATTATTTTGAATTAATGGACACCAATTAATCAGATTGAACTTTCTTTTTATTGTGTGTTAATTCAGAATTGATCTACAGTATACTTTTTGTCATTTAATGATGATCTGTTACTTGCATGAGTTTGACCCTTCTGCTGGTTTATTTCTGCAGAACAAGCAGGTTTTAATATTATGGCACAGTTCAGGGTAAACTTTTAACTTGCAACTTCCTTCTCTGTTTTGTCTGTGAAGTTAGCCATAATATTCTCTGTGCTCACAAGCGGCCATCTGGCCGATTCTGTAAACAGTTTTCCTGTTGTCCGTCAGAGACATTTCTGCCTATGGGATGAAATATCCATCTGTTATTTTGTTAAATCAACCAATAAGCCATTGAGGAGGTGGGGAGACCCCGCCTCCCATATAAATATCCACTTCCGTTTTAAACTTTAGTGTCGGAGGGAAGAACTTCCTAAGAGCTGGTTTTTCCTCTGGAAAAAGCTGGAAACGTTCTGGTCATTGTGTCAATTAGACCTACGTTTCAGCTGAAGTTACAGTAAAGCTTACTGTAACTCACTCACTCATCTTCTGAAAGAATTTGTTTTCTGAAGTTTTATTTTGAAAATCAGTCAGTGCAATTGGCTCTGTTCCTGCCGGGAGAAGCGCGCTTCTTGCTCGTCTGACTCAGCACACACGCGCGGAGGTCATCTGGACGTGAACTGGACAACACAGTCCGTTAGTGTCCACAAAACTTCAACTCTTATCTCCAAGACGTATCGTCAACAGGTAACGAGGCGTTGATTGTGTTCTGAACGTGTGAGAAGCCCAGCTGAGACCTGTATGGGAAAGGTTGCCACCCTGTTTGTTTCAAAATAATCAACTTCAGTTCACTTAGCTTTCAATCTTTTATCTTCCTCCTATTTCTTCTTTTTCATAAGCTATTAATCTGTCAAGTAAATGTGCCAACAGAAAAGTTCCTAACTGTCTGTTTGATTTTAATTTGAATTCTTGTCAACGTAGTTTAGTAGATCAGAGCTAATATCGATACAAATGTTTAATGTACTTTTATGATAATTTCAATAAAAGGTCTATTTTCTGGTGGACCAACATAAATTGAAGTCTCTCGTGAAATTACATTTTTGGCTAATCACTTTAAAGCAATTTAATACCGGAAAAAGGTTGAACTCGCGAATTGGTGAAAGGTTTGTGCAGATAAGACCTGCTCGGACCTTTCATCCAAAATATAGGTAAGTCAGTAAACTGACCAATAACTCCTATATTATTACAATAATGGTGGCCCCGTAAGTGTTTAATTACCTTACAGCCTATATTATTAACGCTAACGTAGGCGCCCAGGCCTCTGTAGCTAACTCGGAAGCTAACATTATGGATGCAATCCTAACCTTGAAATCTCATTTTTCACTACAACTACGGGAGATTATAACGTCAAATCAAGAAATCAAAGACACAATCGGAACGTTCCTCGAGATTATTGAGTATGAACTTTCTTGTTCCTCGAGAGGTTTACCTCTGCAGAATCACGCATTGGGGACCTGGAAGACGGCGTGGCTAAGCTAACTAGCAAAGAAGCATCCATGCAGAAGAAGATCCAAGAGCTCACTTTGAAGGTGGACGAGCTTGAAAATAACAACCGGAGAGCCAACCTAAGACTCGTGGGACTACCCGAGAAATCAGAGCAAGAAAACATCACATCTTTTCTTCAAACCTGGCTGATGGAAGTCCTGGGACGAGACACGTTTCCGTCCCCTCCCGTTGTCGAGCGGGCACACAGGCTGCAAGGACGGAGTGCTCCAGGCGGAGGCGGCCCACCGCGGGTGGTCGTCATGAAGTTCCTGAACTACCAGGACAAGATGAGAGTGATGAACGCAGCACGTCTGAAGGGAAAGGTGATGTACAAAGGCTGTCATGTGGGCAGCACGGTGGCACAACTGGTAGAGCTGCTGCATCTCAGCGAGAAGGTTGCCGGTTCAAATCCCGGTCCGAGGCCTTTCTGGGTGGAGTTTGCATGTTCTCCCCGTGCATGCGTGGGTTTCCTCCGGGTACTCCGGTTTCCTCCCACAGACCAAAAAACATGCTTGTAAGGCTGATTGGTGACTCTAAATTGACCCTAGGTGTGAGTGTGAGAGTGACCTTAAAAACATTTCCCTTGATGTTCTGTCTGCCGATCTTCACACCCTGACCGCTGTCAATCGTTCTTCTGCAGATGACTCTGTGGATTACTACAACCAATCTCTTCGGGAGCTCCTGGACCTACACGCCCCCTTGAAGACAAGACTGGTGTCTTTCTCCCGTTCAGCCCCTTGGTACACTGATGAGCTGCGCAAGATGAAGGCAACTGGCCGTGCTATTGAAAGACGTGTAAAATCATCTGGTCTGTCTGTGCATAAGCAGGCATATAAAGAACATCAGAAAGCATACGCCTATTCTCTTAAAGAAGCACGCTCCAAATATTATTCTAACATCATCAACACCTGCCCTGGAAACTCTAAACAGCTCTTCTCCACAATCACTCGTCTGCTTAATCCCATTAAGCAAACTCTTGAGGACTCTGCTCAAAAATGTGACCTGTTTCTTTCATCTTTTAAAACCAAAGTTGACACTATCAGATCTCAGCTCCACAACCTCCCCGTTCTCAGTGTGCCACCCACCCGTCTGCATTCTGGGACCCTAAACAGCTTTGACGAAGTTGTTCAGAGTGAGGTGGAGGCCATCATCAAGAAAATGAAGCCTTCATCCTGTGCCCTGGATCCTTTCCCCTCGTCTCTCATAAAAACCAATCATTCTGCAATAGGCCCACTTATCACTCAAATAATAAATCAGTCTCTACAATCTGGTCATGTTCCACTGCCTCTAAAAACCGCCATCATTAGGCCTCTTCTGAAAAAATCTAATTTGGATCCCAACATTTTTTCTAATTACCGCCCAATTTCACACCTCCCTTTTCTGTCTAAAGTGCTGGAAAAAGCTGTTGCTGCTCAGCTGCAGGATCACCTACAACAACACTCTCTGTATGAGAAGTTCCAGTCTGGATTCAGGGCAGCTCACAGTACAGAGACTGCATTGCTGAGGGTTACCAATGATGTCCTCTTGGCTGCTGACACTGGCTCTCCCTCCATCCTTGTCCTCCTTGACCTCACTGCAGCCTTCGACACTGTGGACCATAGTATCCTCCTCCACCGTCTTCATGTGGAGGTCGGTCTCTGCGACACAGTCCTGGACTGGTTCAAATCTTTCCTCTCCAATAGGCTGGAATGTGTTAGTCTTGGCAACGCCACGTCCCAGACAGTTTGTGTCTCCTGTGGTGTCCCTCAGGGGTCGGTTCTGGGGCCCCTGCTGTTTTCCCTTTACATGCTGCCTTTAGGTCAAATTATTAATCAGTTCAACATTTCTTTTCACTGTTATGCCGACGATACACAGCTTTACATCAGGACTGGAGCATCCTCATCTTCCACCTTGTCATCTCCATCTTCACTCACTGCCCTCTCTGCCTGCCTGGAGGCAATTAGGGCATGGATGAATCAGAACTTTCTTCAATTAAACTGCTCCAAGACTGAGGCCATACTGATTGGCACCCCTCACCAGGTACAAACATCTCCTATAACAACACTTTCCTTTTCTGGACAAGACATCCCCCTCTCCACCTCTGTTACTAATCTTGGAATAAAAATGGACTCCAATCTTACATTTGAAAATCACATTAAGCATCTGTTTAAAACTTGCTTCTTCCATCTTCGAAACATCTCCAGACTTCGCCCATCCCTAACTTTTTCCGATGCTGAGAAGCTCGTCCATGCTTTTGTCTCCTCCAGGCTCGACTACTGCAACTCCCTGTTTATTGGAATCCCTGGCAAAAACCTTCAGAAACTTCAATATATTCAAAACAGTGCAGCAAGGATCTTGTTGAGAGTTCGTAAATTTGAACATATTACGCCCATTCTCCATAACCTTCATTGGCTTCCTGTCGCCTACAGAATTCAGTACAAAACTGCTCTCATTACACATCAATGCTTACACGGAACTTCACCAGATTATCTGAAGGATATTCTTATTCCATACTCATCCACCCGCTCGCTGCGGTCACAGAACAGCAATCTCCTTCACATTCCGAGAACCAAATTAAGGACCATGGGAGACCGGGCTTTCAGTGTGGCTGCCCCCCGCCTGTGGAACTCTCTTCCTGACTGTCTAAGAGCCCCACAGTCTGTGGTTGACTTTAAGAGCGACTTGAAGACCTTTCTTTTCGACCAAGCATACTCTACCTCCTCATGATTCTACTTTTGATCTTAGCTGATATTGTTATTGATTTTAATTGTTTTATTATTTGTTTTATTGACATTTAATTCTGTTGCTCCTTGTAGCACTTTGAGATTTTCATTAATGAAAAGTGCGTTATAAATTGAATTCATTATTATTATTATTATTTGGTGTGAGTGAGACAGGTCCCTCTTGTAAATGAGTCCCCGTGACTCAACGAGGCTAGCATGTATAAATAAAGGTTGAATGAAGGAATGAATGATGTTCTTCCCGGACCTGTCCGCTGAGATGGTGAAACAACGGAAACAATTCGACCGGGTGAAACAAAAACTCCGTGAGCTGAAAATAAACTTTGGACTGATTTTTCCAGCAAAGATGAGGATCTTCCACCAAGGTAATCGCTTTCTCTTTCACACACCAACGGAGGTGGAGGAGTTTATAAGGAAAACAAGACAACAAACGGACGAGTAACCATAATAAAAGCTAGAGGTCGCCAAATACACTTAACTAGGATTAATATTCTATGTGATCGTTTTTTTTATACAATACATATGTTTCATGTTTGTATGTATGTATGTATGTGTATGTGTGTATATATGTATATATATGTATGTATGTGTATATGTATATTATTATTGATTTTTTTTTCTTTTCTTATTTATTTATTTATTTTTATTTAAACATTTTACATATATATATATTTATATATATATTTATCTTATTTTTTATTATTATTATTATTGTTATTATTATTATTATTATTATTTTTATTTATTTATTTTATTTATTTATTTATTTATTTATTTTTTCTTCTCTCTTTGTTTCTTTATTTATTTTTGGACCAAGTTTCCCCATTAGAGCAGTGGGGTATAATTTATATACAACATGGTCGGGGTTCATAGTTTAAGGTGGTGTGTGGAGTTGTTCAGTGGACGTCTATCTGCTCCTGTTCTAGGATCAGTAGTTTAGCCAAGTCACAACAAAGAGGGGATGGGGTGCCAGAGATCCCCACTGGGGGGGAATCTCAGGAAAGTGTTTGGTGTTTATGTTTGTAAATGTTCAATGTTTTCAAGGTACTATGTTTATCAAATTGCAAATTGCAAATTTCAACAGCCGAGACAAAAAACAAAAAGTGCTGATATATGGACATTAAATGAATGAGTACTGAATCCATTGTTGATGTGATCTCCTGGAACATAAGAGGCCTTAGGAAACTGATCAATTAAACAATATCAGCCCAAAGTGTTTTTTTTTTTTTACAAGAAACACACTTACTTGCGAACGAAATTGTTAAACTAAGAAGAAGATGGCCAGGTCAAGTTTTTTCAAGCTCATTTTCTCCACATGCTAGGGGTGTAGCAATTCTGATTCATAAATCTTTACCTATTGGTATAAAAAAAGTTATCACAGACCCTGCTGGGAGATTCCTAATAATCCAAGCTTCATTGATGAACCAAAACTTTGTTTTGGTTAACCTATATGGTCCCAATGTAGACAATCCTGACTTTTATAATAATTTGTTTCTTTCTATTACAGCTTTGCATGGGGATGTAGTCTGTGCTAGAGACTTTAACTGTACTTTAGACCCAAATCTTGATAGATCATCAGGATTACCGTATTCTTCGGTGTATAATACGCTCCGGTGTATAATACGCTTTGTCATATTTTTGGAAATAAATCAGAAAAACCCTTAGATAATACGCTTCGGTGTATAATACGCGCTGCCGTGACAGTCTTTTTTATGGCCACTAGATGGCGCCAAACCCATTGAAACTGCAGTGATGCAACCGTGACCTCAGAAACATTTCTCTGATCGCTCTCAGTAATGAACTTTTTGTGAGTTATTCCTGAAGGGACAGTAATACTTTTATTACTTTTAATTTGAATCAAACATTACAAATTGTCAGAAAGATAAAGTGTTAGTTTCAGATGTCAGCATTTTATGATAAAAACTGATCTTAACACTACACACAACACTGTTAACCTGTTGGTTTGGTTAAAACAACGTCATTAAAGCGTCACATATGGGACCTATGTTAATGATAATAGCAAAAACAGATATTGTTCATCTGATTATTAATTAGGACAAAAACAAAAGTCTCTTCTGAGGAGATTGTCCTGAGCTCAAACTAAAATGAGATAAACAGTGTCACTGAATCTTCACTGCAGGTTTGAGAAGGGAAATCCTTCATGAATAACATTTTGGAATAACATTTGCTATTCAGCATGAATTTAAACAGTTTGAATAAACAGACTACAGGGTGCATTAGCGCCCATAGCGGCCGAAACTGGTACTGCACCATTTTTGGCCAAAATGAAAAACGGCGAATCAGAGCTAAAAATGGGTCTAAAAATATGGGAAAAAATCCATAGATAATACGTTTCGGTGTATAATACGCAGGATATTCAAATGAGCAAAAAAAGTGCGTATTATACACCGGAGAATACGGTAGATTCATCACACCTTAAAATTAGACGGGTTATACAACATTTTATGTCTGAACTAAACTTAAGAGACATATGGAGAATCTAGAATCCAACAAAGAGAGAATATTCGTGCTATTCAACTACCCATAATAGCTATAGCCGTATTGATTATTTTTTAATTTCAAATTCTTTAGTTGCGAGAATTAAAGACTGTACATATAATAGCATATAATCTCCGACCATTCATTATGCATACTTAAATTTTCACCCTCAACTGCAATTAGACGTAATCCTATCTGGCGTTTAAAACCACACTGGTTACAAATGCCTAAATTTCTGAAATACATTGGAAAAAATATTGATGATTACTTTGACTTTAATAAATCTGAGACTACAGCAACTATCAGATGGGAAGCATTCAAGGCTTTTATACGAGGTCAAATGATGAGCTACACAAAAAACGAAGTTAATAAAACTCTCATGGAGATGGTAAAACTTGAAGAACAAATAAAAGAGACTGAGCTCGAGATAAATCTAAAAGGTTCTAAAGAAAAACAAAAAGAATTGCTAATATTGAGGGCAAAATATGATGAACTATCAACAAATAAAGCTACATCAGAGATATTCAGATTGAAACAATCCTACTACGATCGGGGAGAGAGGGCAGGGAAACTTCTAGCCTGGCGCATTAAGGCTATACAGAATGAGAGGGCAATAAATGAAATTACAACTGGAAATGATAATACTAGCGATCCTCAAAAAATTAATGATCTTTTTAAAGATTATTACTCAAAATTAAATACGCCTAAAGGACACATACCACAAGAGTCGTTAAATTCCTTTCTCAATTCAATAAACACTCCCACACTTAGTGGAACAGCTAAATTAGAGTTGGATATACCAATAACTATAGAGGAACTCTCAAATGCAATAGATAAACTAAATTCAGGAAAGGCACCCGGCCCAGATGGGATTCCTATGGACTTGTATAAAATATTTAAAAACAAATTATTACAACCCCTCCATAATATGATAGTGGAAAGCTATAACTTTAAAGAATTACCTCCCTCCTTGAGAAATGCGATCATAACAGTCTTACCTAAACCCGGGAAACCTCACACTAGATGCGAATCTTTCCGACCAATCTCTCTTATAAACTCTGATGCCAAAATAATATCCAAAGTACTAGCAATTAGGCTTGAGAAATTTTTACCGTATCTTTCTAATCCTGACCAGAATGGTTTTATTAAAGGGAGGCAAGCCCATCACGGTATCCGTCGCGTACTAAATATAATTCATGAAAATTATGAACATCCCGATACAGCTTTACTTTCACTCGATGCGGAAAAAGCATTCGATAGAGTGGAACATAATTACCTCTATAGAGTTCTTTCTCAATTTGGCATGGGAAGTTATTTCATAAATTGGATTAAAATAATTTATAACAAACCCAACGCCTCAGTTATAACTAATAATATAATATCCGAACCATTTAATCTAGCTAGGGGCACGCGTCAAGGATGTCCTCTCTCGCCCCTGCTCTTTATCCTGGCAATTGAGCCATTAGCTATTGCCATAAGGAATAATCAAAATATACACGGTATCAAAATTAAAAATATTGAATCTAAAATTGGACTCTTTGCCGATGACATTATTTTAATGTTGTCCAAGCTGAATTGCTCAATTCCCCAACTACTCAAGATTATCAATGAGTTTGGTTATATTTCCGGTTATAAACTTAACGAATCAAAATCTGCCATCCTATTTTTAAATCAAGCTGAAAGAGAGACTCCACCAATTCTAACCACATTTCAGGTGGCAAAAGACAGCCTTACTTACTTAGGCATTAAAATTACTCCAAAAATGGACGATCTGGTTGGTGCAAATTATACGCCGGTGACTAACTCAATACGAGAATCAATTGACAGATGGTCTACCTTGCCTATATCTATGATTGGCCGTATAAACACTCTTAAAATGAACGTGCTTCCTAAATTTTTATATCTTTTTCAGGCTATTCCCCTTAATCCTCCCGATGGATTTTTTAATAAAATCCAAAAAATCTTCAATAAATTCATCTGGAATAACAGACGAGCTAGAGTACGTTTATCATTACTATATCTTCCATATGATAGAGGAGGACTGAGGGTACCAAACCTCAGATGGTATTACTGGGCTTCCCAACTTTCTAGTGCATCTTGCTGGTTTTCACCAACTATCCTGCCGTGGGTAAAAATAGAAAATATAAACACCTCTACCTTATCCCTAAATTCATATCTATACTCAAGGAAATGCAAAGATTTAATAAAAAACACTTCAAACCCTTTTGTTAAAAACACTATCCGAGTATGGTACGATGTACATAAATTCAAAAATGAAACACCAATATTATCCCAGTTTTCTCCGATCTGGGGCAATATGTCATTTGAACCAGGTAGGAAAGATATGGGTTTTAAAACATGGTATTCAAAGGGTTTACGCAAAATCGCTGATTTATTTGATAAAGGGATTATGGTCAGCTTTGAAGATTTGAAACAGAAATTCAACATTTCAAATAAACATTTTTTAAAGAGAGTCAGAGTCAGAGTCAGAGAGTCTTTATTGTCATTTGCACCGCATGTGGTACATGAGATGAAAACGAGATTATGTACACGAGGTCCCAGTTACATCCAACAACAAATGAAAGAGAAAAACAGTAATAACATCTAGAACTAACTAAGAAAAACATCAACTAGTAATACACAGCAGCACGAACATGAGTTTGTATGAGCAGATGGTCACAGATGAACACAGATGAACACAGCAACAAGAAAACAGATCAGCATCAGTATGATGTGATATTTTGCAGTGTTTATTTTTTATTTTATTTTTATTTATTCATGAGTCTAACAGCCTCAGGGTAGAAGCTGTTCCTCAGTCTAGTGGTTCTACACTTGATGCTCCTCAACCTCCGTCCTGAGGGGAGTGGGGCAAAGAGTGAGTGTGCTGGATGAGTGAGGTCTTTCATGATGCAGGTGGCTCTTTTCCTGCATCTGGAGGTGTAAATGTCTGTGATGGTGGGGAGACTGACTCCAACAGACTTCTGTGCAGCCTTCACCACTCTCTGCAGAGCTTTCCTCTCTTCAACTGTGCAGCCTCCATGCCACACGTTGATGCTGGAGCACAGGATGCTCTCCACTGCACACCTGTAGAAGGAGGTGAGGACTGGGCTGCTCAGACCAGCTCGTCTCAGCCGTCTGAGGAAGTAGAGTCTCTGATGACCTTTCTTGATCAGGCTGGTGGTGTTGTTGCTCCAGCTGAGGTTATCATTCATGTGTACACCCAAGTATTTGTAGCTGGAGACCACTTCCACTGCAGACCCACCTATTTTCAGTGGGGCATGGGTGTGTTTGTTCCTTCTGAAGTCCACAATCATCTCCTTTGTCTTCTTCACATTCATGTGAAGATTGTTCTCTTTGCACCAGCTCTCCAGGTGTTCCACCTCCTGTCTGTAGCTGGACTCATCATTGTTTGTAATGCATCCCACCACCGCTGTATCATCTGCAAACTTAACAATATGACAGCCTGGAAGTGTGGCTGTACAATCATATGTGAGCAGTTCATGCAAGTTAGAAATTCCATCTTAAGTACTCAAAAATCAATAGCATTACCTACTCTTACTTCTATAGAAGAGTTAGCAACAAACAGTCAGTTAAGGAAAGGTCTAATATCTTGCTTTTATAATAGTATCAAGGACAGCTCTCAGACCTCCTCAGAAGACAAAAGAATTGCATGGTGTGAGGACTTGAAATGTAATATATCAGTAGAGGAATGGCAGAGGGCCTGTTTGAAAGCACAGACGCAATCTATTAATACTCAATTTAAATTAATCCAATACAAATGGCTGATGAGAACATATATTTCTCCAACACTACTAAATAAATTTAATCCCAACAATCCTGACACATGTGCCAAATGTGGGGATAAAGGCACTTTGACTCATTGTCTTTGGGAATGTCCAGAGATTCAGAAATTCTGGAAGGAGGTTTTGGACAAAATTTCACTCATTATCGGTACTAAAATTGATCCGTGTCCAAGGTTGTGTATCCTAGGAATCTTCCCTACTCAAATCCAATTAAATAAGAGTGATCAAAAATCCATAATGTATTGTCTGGTCCAGGCCAAATATAGTATAGCCAGAGCCTGGAAATCTATAGTTAGGCCTCAAATAAAAACTTGGATGTCTACATTATCAAGCTCTCTTGCCTTGGAGAAACTTACATTTATGATTAAGGGTAAATATGATGTGTTTAAAAAAATATGGGATAAATTTTTGATTTTTTTGGAAAATACGAATACTTATGAGGAATGACTGATGGTAAAATTAAGCTAGTCTATGCTTTCATTGTTATAGTAGCATTGAGTGTGTTAGCTTTATATTAAGTTCAAATGTATTCACTTGATTGAAAAGTGTATGAAACTGAATCACTAAGGACTGGATGTCTAGCCCTAAGGAGAACAAGGGCTTCACTTTACGTTTAACATGGGGACAGTGAATAAATCTCATCGACAAAATCTTGCCATCTATCTCTGGGATAACAAATTGAATGTATTTTTGTTGTAGTTTTGTCAGAGTCAGAGTCAGAGAGTCTTTATTGTCATTTGGACCGCATGTGGTACATGTGATGAAAACGAGATTATGTACACGGGGTCCCAGTTACATCCAACAACAAATGCAAGAGAAAAACAGTAATAACATCTAGAATTAACTAAGAAAAACATCAACTAGTAATACACTAAGCCCTAATGTAGTGGAAAAACATCATTATAAACAGCAGCACGAACATGAGTCTGTATGAGCAGATGGTCACAGATGAACACAGCAACAAGAAAACAGATCAGCATCAGCATGATGTGATATTTTGCAGTGTTTATTTTTATTTTATTTTTATTTATTCATGAGTCTAACAGCCTCAGGGTAGAAGCTGTTCCTCAGTCTAGTGGTTCTACATTTGATGCTCCTCAACCTCCGTCCTGAGGGGAGTGGGGCAAAGAGTGAGTGTGCTGGGTGAGTGAGGTCTTTCATGATGCAGGTGGCTCTTTTCCTGCATCTGGAGGTGTAAATGTCTGTGATGGTGGGGAGACTGACTCCAACAGACTTCTGTGCAGCCTTCACCACTCTCTGTAGAGCTTTCCTCTCTGCAACTGTGCAGCCTCCATGCCACACGTTGATGCTGGAGCACAGGACGCTCTCCACTGCACACCTGTAGAAGGAGGTGAGAACTGGGCTGCTCAGACCAGCACGTCTCAGCCGTCTGAGGAAGTAGAGTCTCTGATGACCTTTCTTGATCAGGCTGGTGGTGTTGTTGCTCCAGCTGAGGTTATCATTCAAGTGTACACCCAAGTATTTGTAGCTGGAGACCACTTCCACTGCAGATCCACCTATGTTCAGTGGGGCGTGGGTGTGTTTGTTCCTTCTGAAGTCCACAATCATCTCCTTTGTCTTCTTCACATTCATGTGAAGATTATTCTCTTTGCACCAGCTCTCCAGGTGTTCCACCTCCTGTCTGTAGCTGGACTCATCATTGTTTGTGATGCATCCCACCACCGCTGTATCATCTGCAAACTTAACAATATGACAGCCTGGATGTGTGGCTGTACAATCATATGTGAGCAGAGTGAACAGAAGAGGGCTCAGCACACATCCTTGAGGAGAGCCAGTGCTGAGGGTTATGGTGGAGGAGGAGAAGTTGTGGATCTTCACGGACTGTGGTCTGTCTGTTAAGAAGTCTAGTACCCAGTTACAAATGGAGGGGCTTAGTCCAAGTGTAGATAGTTTGTCTATCAGAGTTTGGGGGATCATGGTGTTGAAGGCAGATGTGAAGTCCACAAAGAGCAGACGCACGTATGAGTCCTTCTGATCCAGGTGGGTGAGAGCAGTGTGGACCACGGAAGAGATGGCGTCCTCTGTTGATCGGTTCTCGCGGTATGCATATTGATGAGGGTCCTCGTTGATGTTGACGGTTGTCTTGATGTGGGACATGACCAGTTTCTCAAAACATTTAGCGACTATCGGGGTGAGGGCCACCGGTCTATAGTCATTCAGACCAGTCACTGTGGAGCTCTTTGGGACTGGGATGATGGTCGCGGTCTTCAGGCAGGTGGGAACTGACTCCAGTGCAAGTGAGGTGGTGAAGATGTCAGCCAGCACCTCACAGAGCTGGTCCGCACATTCCTTCAGAACTTTCCCTGGGATGTTGTCTGGTCCGGTTGCTTTATGAGGATTAATCCTTCTGAGACTGCCTCTCACTTCTGCTGCGGTCACTCTGAGATGCTCTTCATCTGGTGATGAGGTGAGTCTGGTGCTAGCTGGTCTGTTTGGATCTTCAAAACGTGCATAAAACTTATTGAGGGCATCAGGCAGAGATGGGTCCCTGGGGCATTGTTTGTTCTTGCCTTTGTAATCTGTTATGCATTTAATACCCTTCCACATGCTCCGTGGGTCTTGTGAGGTGAACTGTCCCTCGATCCTCTGTGCATACGTGGCCTTGGCCTTCTTAATGCCATCCTCCAGTTCTTTCCTGCTCTTTCTCAGCTCCTCTGTATCTCCGGACTTGAATGCAGTGTCCCTGGCTGCTAGCAAGGCGTGGACTTCTTTATTTAACCAGGGTTTTCGGTTCGGGTAAGATTTAACATATTTTTTTATGGATACATTTTCAGAGCATGTGCTGATGTAACCCAGGACTGAGGAAGCATAAAGTTCCAGGTCAACTGAGCTCCCATCAGTAGCTGCCTCCCTGAAGACAGACCAGTTTGTCTTCTCAAAACAGTCTTTCAGCATGGGGGTACTATCTTGAAGCCAAACTCTTATCTCTCTTTGTTCCGGCTTGGAGCGCCTGAGTGGGGGGAGCTACCTTGGGACCAGGATCAAAGCGCAGTGATCGGAAGCTCCGAGCGGTGGGCGTGTCTTCGCCATGTACGCCCCTTTCACATTAGTGTAGACTTGGTCAAGCGTTTTATTTCCTCTTGTTGCTGTGAAAACTTGCTGATTGAATTGTCTCACGGTAATCGAATAATATTTGTTACCTTGAATGTTTTTAGTTGTTTTTGTGCTTTCGTTGGGTTTGGTCTAATGTTTTGTGCATTTGTGAGTTATTTGTCTATATGTCTTTTTTGAAAAAACAAAAAAAACAAAAAAAAGATTTTTGAAAAAAAAAAAAACAACAACAACAATACTGTCCAACTATTATTTTTTGTGAAGGATGACTATAATGTAGTTCTGATAATTAGTGAAGTGTTTAGAAAAAGTCAAGGAAAGATCAAATTTTAAAAAAGTAGGAAAAAATGGTTTGTGTTGTCATTTTACCCATTTATTTTTCTGATTGAAGTTTTCACAAATTAAGTGTTCTACAAAAATAATCTGTAGAATATTTTAGTCCATATCTGTGCAATCAATTTTTAAAAAAATCTTAATACTGTACAGGACATAATAGTGATGATAATTTAAAAACACTGAAATTCCTCTGAAAGATAGTCACAAACAATGTTTTAAATTTAGCTACAGTCTATCTACAATTCACCTGTTCAGATCTGAGCTGTTGTTACAACTGGAAACAGCCAATACATATTCTTTGGACACTGGACACCGCAGAAGATTTAACAAAAAGTTTATTTAACTAAAATTAAGCACTTCAAAGCCGGTGAGGTCCTCCCTGGCTTCTCCCACCTGGCCCGGAGCATCTTCTCCTGGTTCAGCATCAACAGAAAAAGAAAATTAAAGAAGAAAATGTTCAAACGAATGGAGGACTGGTGAGTTTGGCCAAAAAGAACAAAATGCCATCCAGGTAGACCCAACCCTGTACAGGGTCGTCGTGTCTTCCCAGACAACGATCTACCTGACCAAAAGTCCCTCTAGACAAACAAAAAGCGAAAACAGGACTACCAACACTCACAAAGTCAATAGTACAAAAAACCCCAATGAAAAACAGGAAAAAAAACAGTCCCCTCACTGTTGACCCCAGCTGTCCTCCTCCTGGACAGTTGTACAGACACTTCTTTCAGTGTCTCCAATAATTGACCCAATTAAGCCTCACAGGTATAAACATAGGCACACACCTCCTAAGTTTAGGCCTAAGTCTCAGCCAGCACTTAAGGTGCCTCAACCTACATAGAACTCTACTTCAAAACAGTCAGAGTCTCTTCAAGAGCTCAAACAGCTCAGCCACTACTCTCCCTGGAGCAAACTCACCAACAAGCAGAGAGGGTGAGATCTCCATGAGTCAGTACAACACATAGCTCATCAGCTGTCATTCAACACTCGGTTTGTTACCTTAAGTGTATCCTTAGCATGTTCATGTGAATCTAAGCTGACTTCTGGTGCTTTTTCCTACACCAGCCTTTTTTTTACTTGAACCACAAGCCAAATATTGTGTCAAGCCTCTATACTTGCTCCCAACAAGTCTCCACATTGCTCAAAGCACTGCCTGAGAAATAAAAAGGCAAGACCTACAGGTGAACACCTATGCTGCCTAATTAAGCTTGATTAGAAGACAAAAAACAGGAGGGTGCAGTCAGCTTAGACTGTTGTTTTAAACATATTTTAAAAACCCTGGGGTACATGACACCCCTATGGCCAGATTTTGAATGGGGGAAATGTGCAAGTGTTGTATAAGGACATAACTCATCATTACCTATAAAATATTTATCTAGCACTACTAAAAACATATATATATATATATTTATAATTATTTAAATGTTATAATTTCTTCTTTTTTTAAGTCTAGAAGTTCCAATGGATGGAAGTTCCAGTGGGTGGGCGCCGCCCGGGTACCCCCTATTGACGGGCCGCCCCTGCTGGCCAGGGCAAGGTTTTAAGCTGGTGGTCCATCATTCACAACTTAAAACCACTGAAACCCTGATGCTCACTGCATTCATGCTCGCTGATTTTTGACTTGCTCTTGACAAAGATGGACACTTTATTTCCCTCTCCTGCCTCCCTCCTGCTTTTACTCTTGTCATGTGAATCAGAGCGTTTTTACACATCTTCCAAATAGTAAATTATTATGAATCTGGACAGCGGGTCTCTTAACGTAATTGATAACAATTTCTAGACAAGATGACAGGGTGAAAGAGAACCTTCTTGCCATGAAGGGACACACGCAGCTGGATATTTCATGGATTCCTGAGGTGTATGGAAGATGATGTGCCAGTCTGTATTGTCCATTGAGAATGTTGATGATGCATACATATTTGGATTCATGATATTACGGTTTCTTCTCTTTAGAATTGGCAGGTACCTGGGATATCGTCAAATTAGGAAGACGTTGGAAGCAGTTTTGGCAATGATGAGTCTGCCTGCCTTATATGAAGGATTGTACTGTACCGTGCTTTAAGCGTACAGACTCAGATGCTAGAAGTCGCTGGCATGAAGGAATCAACCTTGGAAAAGGCTACAAGCACAGACTGACGGAATGACCACAAATATGGCTGTTTGGATTTGCCATTGAGTATAGCAGCAGAAACTAAGAAGGCAGACGGAAAATCTGTAGAATCGGCCTGTCCCAAAATATTTGTTGTTTATCCAAAGCTGTGTCCTTGTTTGGCCTTGCATAGGCCAACTTATCTCAAATTTATGGTGGCCGAGGGGTGCAAACGCGCAGCAAAAACAGAAAAGCACGCTGCAAAAAGAAAACAGCATTCCAAAAGTTGAAACACGCATCAAAATGAAAACAACAGCGTTCCAAAAGTTGAAACACGCATCAAAATGAAAACAACAGCGTTCCAAAAGTTGAAACACGCATCAAAATGAAAACAGCGCTCCAACAGATGAGGCGCACTGCAAAAGATAAGTCGCGCTCCCAAAGGGGACGACCTGCAAACACAGAGCGACCTGCAAATAGAAAAGCTACAACGGAAGTGCTCCAGACCACTAGGGGCAGTCGAACAAAGAACAAATCATAAAGCATATTATAGTTTTCGGAATGGCACTAGTTATTTGTGTATTTTAACTTGTTTATTTTAAGAATATTTTACACTACACCGGAACTATCATGTTGTATTTGTTTTAATTGTGTGCGGAGGAGGATCAATGCATGGATGCCAAGTTGGGTCAATGGTTAAAGAGATTGCCTTAGATGCGGGAGACCTTGGTTCAAATCCTGGTCTTGGAAATTTTGTGGTATTACTTTCTTTCTTTTTTTTAAGCCTTTTGTTTTGGATAGATCGGGTGAAATGGATAAATACATCTACAGTACATGTTTATTCTTTTTTGTTGCTTGGTTCGATCTATCCAAAACAAAAGGCTTAAAAAAAAAGGAAAAAAAGAAAAGAAAGTAATACCACAAAATTTCCGAGACCGGGATTTGAACCAGGGTCTCACGTATCCAAGGCGATCTCTCTAACCATTGACCCATCTAGACATCCATCAATTGATCCTCCTCCGCACATTATTAAAACAAATACAACATGATAGTTCCGATGTAGTGTGAAATATTCTTAAAATAAATAAGTTAAAGTACACAAATAACTAGTGCCATTCCGAAAACTATAATATGCTTTATGATTTGTTCTTTGTTCGACTGCCCCTAGTTGTCTGGAGCACTTCCGTTGTAGCTTTTCTATTTGCAGGTCGCTCTGTGTTTGCAGGTCGTCCCCTTTGGGAGCGCGACTTATCTTTTGCAGTGCGCCTCATCTGTTGGAGCGCTGTTTTCATTTTGATGCGTGTTTCAACTTTTGGAACGCTGTTGTTTTCATTTTGATGCGTGTTTCAACTTTTGGAACGCTGTTGTTTTCATTTTGATGCGTGTTTCAACTTTTGGAACGCTGTTGTTTTCATTTTGATGCGTGTTTCAACTTTTGGAACGCTGTTGTTTTCATGTTGATGCGTGTTTCAACTTTTGGAACGCTGTTTTCTTTTTGCTGAGCGTTTGCACCCCTCGGCCACCGTACAAATTGCACCTGGATGATACATGAATCATGAAACTGAGCTTCCCCTCTCTGCCCCCC
>JBBPBX010002437.1:23380-57297 GCA_038048925.1 Garcialebias charrua
AAGCTGCAACCTTGTGCATTTCTGTCTACCCTTGTTGGACAGTTGTACTGTAATGTATTTTGCTGTGCTTAACTATGCAATGACATTAAAGTTTATTCTGATTCTGATCCTCTGCTAATTAAGTCAAAATTAAAACTTTTTTTTCCACTCTGAGTTTATTTTTAAACTTTTTTAGGCTTGATCAGTAGTTATACCACAGCCAACGTCTGCATTGAGCATGCAACATCATTACGGACCACACCCACCCAGCACAAGGACTTTTCCATCTACTACCCTCAGGCAGACGATACAGGAGCCTCCCATTGTGCATGAAAAGACTCAAAGGCAGTTATTATCCACAAGCTGTCACATTACAGTTACTCTACCTGCTTGCTCTCGAATGAGATGGTCGCTTCACCCACAAATGCCTCCCTCTGCTTTTTGCTCTCTTGTTCTGTGAATCTTTTTCAGAGCCTCTGTCTACATATCTTCTAAATTGCAAATCATGGATCTGGTAGGCTGTTTTCTCATTGCAACTGATACAATTTTCTCAACAAGAAGACAGGGTGAAGGAGAACCCTCATACCCTGAAGGGACATTTGCTTTGAGATACACCATGGATTCCTAGGCCAGTGGAAGATGATGTGTCTATTCGTATTGTCTGTTGAGGATGTAGAAGATGCATACATAATTGGATTTGTGATAGTAGGATCTCTGCTGTTTGGAACTGGTGGTTTTCTGGCTTATTGACAATTTCGGAAGATGTTTGCAACGGATCTGTCAATTTTGAAGCTGCCTACCAAGTGTGAAGGAATGTGCCATGCTTTGAGCGCCTAGACTCAGCAGCTTTGTGAGCTAAGTTGGACGTAAATTCTGAGAATCACAGGCCACTTGCGGCTTTTGGAACTCACTGGCGTGAAGGATTTGACCTTGGGGAAAGCTACAAGCATGGCCCGGTGAAATTACTACAAAATGTTTGCCGTTCGGATTCACCACTGAGAAGTACCAGCAGAACTTTTGAAGACAGACATAAAAAATCAAGCAGAGTCTGACTATCCCAAAACAATTGTTATCAAATCTCGCTTCCCCACTTGACCTTGAATATACCAGCTATCTCAAATTTCTGCAAGAGGTTATGTGAATAATGATGTTCTGCTGATCCTCCCCTCCTCATACCCTATCTCTCAAGGACATCGGTGGGCCTTATCAGAAATGAGCCACCAATAGACACTGTACCATCTTATCAGAAGAATGGAACTTTCTGGCAGTGTCCACGGACAACTCAACACCTTTGTTGACTTCATCCATCCATCCACCCATCTTCTTCCGCTTATCCGGGGTCGGGTCGCGGGGGTAGCAGCCTAAGTAGGGAGGCCCAGACTTCCCTCTCCCCAGCCACTTGGAGCAGCTCCTCCGGGGGAATCCCAAGGCGTTCCCAGGCCAGCCGAGAAACATAGTCCCTCCAGCGCGTCCTGGGTCTTCCTCTGGGTCTCCTCCCGGTGGGACATGCCCGGAACACCTCACCAGGGAGGCGTCCAGGAGGCATCCTAACCAGATGCCCGAGCCACCTCAACTGGCTCCTCTCGATGTGGAGAAGCAGCGGCTCTACTCCGAGTCCCTCCCGGATGACTGAGCTTCTCACCCTATCTCTAAGGGAGAGTCCAGCCACCCTGCGGAGAAAACTCATTTCAGCCGCTTGTATCCGAGATCTTGTTCTTTCGGTCATAACCCAAAGCTCATGACCATAGATGAGGGTGGGAACGTAGATCGATCGGTAAATTGAGAGCTTTGCCTTTTGACTCAGCTCTCTCTTCACCACGACAGACCGGTACAGCGCCCGCTTCACTGCGGACGCTGCACCTATCCGCCTATCGATCTCACGCTCCAGTTTTCCCTCATTCGTGAACAAGATCCCGAGATACTTAAACTCCTCCACTTGGGGCAGGACCTCCTCCCCGACCCGGAGAGGGCATGCTACCCTTTTCCGGCTCAAGACCATGGCCTCGGATTTGGAGGAACTGATCCTCATCCCGGCCGCATCACACTCGGCTGCAAACCGCTCCAGTGAAAGTTGTAAATCACGAACTGATGAAGCCAGTAGGACCACATCATCTGCAAAAAACAGAGAAGCGATTCTAAGGTCACCAAAACGGATCCTCTCAACACCTTGGCTGCGCCTAGAAATTCTGTCCATAAAAGTTATGAACAGAATCGGTGACAAAGGGCAACCTTGGCGGAGTCCAACTCTCACCGGAAACGAGCCTGACTTACTGCCGGCAATGCGGACCAAGCTCTGACACCGGTCGTACAGGGACCTAACAGCCCTTATCAAAGGGCCTGGTACCCCATACTCCCGGAGTACCCCCCACAGAACCCCCCGAGGGACGCGGTCGAATGCCTTCTCCAAGTCCACAAAGCACATGTAAACTGGTTGGGCAAACTCCCACGCACCCTCCAGGACCCTGTTGAGGGTGTAGAGCTGGTCCAGTGTTCCACGACCAGGACGAAAACCACACTGCTCCTCCTGAATCCGAGGTTCGACTATCCGACGGACCCTCCTCTCCAGAACCCCTGAATAGACCTTACCAGGGAGGCTTAAGAGTGTGATCCCCCTATAGTTGGAACACACCCTACGGTCCCCCTTTTTGAATAGGGGAACCACCACCCCAGTCTGCCAATCCAAGGGAACTGCCCCCGATGTCCACGCGATATTGCAGAGTCGCGTAAGCCAACACAACCCTACAACATCCAGAGCCCTAAGGAACTCCGGGCGAATCTCATCCACCCCCGGAGCCTTGCCACCGCGGAGCTTTTTAACCACCTCGGCGACCTCAGCACCAGAGATCGGAGAACCCGACCCAAAGTCCCCAGGCTCCGCTTCCTCAGTGGAAGACGTGCCAGTAGGATTGAGGAGGTCTTCGAAGTATTCCGCCCACCGACTCACAACATCCCGAGTTGAGGTCAGCAGCACGCCACCCCCACCATAAATGGTGTTGGTCGCGTACCTCTTTCCCCCCCTGAGACGCCGGATGGTGGACCAGAATTGTCTCGAAGCCGTACGGAAGTCATTCTCCATGGCCTCTCCAAACTCCTCCCACGCCCGAGTTTTTGCCTTTGTTGACTTCCTCATGCATAAATGCATTATGGTATGATGTCACTGTATGTTGCTGGGGCAGCATGGTGGCGCAGTTGGTAGAGCCTCTATGCAGTCAAGTTACCGTGGTTCATATTCCGGTCCCGAGGCCTTTCTTGGTGGAGTTTGAATGTTCTCCCCATGCATATATTTATAATCATCATTTTATTTAAAAGCACCTTTCAGGACACCTGTGGTGAGATGTTCCAGTTGGGTTTCCGTAGCCAGTCAGCAGACTGAGCATGCGCGGTACGTTAGATGAACGTTGACTGAACGTTGGAGTGTACGTTAACATGTCGTGTAGTTAGCAGTGTAATTAAGCTGAGTTCGACAAGTAACATCGTGAGTCCACGTCAAGTTCTTCATCAAAGCAGCCCTTCGTGAAATGGTGTCAGAAGTGGCCGACAGGACGCCTACTGAGTGAGTTATGGCAAAGTTCGGTCCACCAGAACCTTTAGACTTCTCCCGCCCGGCGGAATGGCCAATGTGGCGCTGTCGCTTCGACCGCTTCAGAATAGCGTCAAGGTGGACAGAGGGAGCGGCGAAGTACAAGTCAACAAGCTTCTTTATGCCCTGGGAAGAGAGTCAGAGGCTATTTATGACTCATTTGTGTACAAGAGGGAAAATGAGGAAAGAGCGGCAGATGAAGAAATCTTGGAGACGCATGCTGAGCTGGCCTACACGACGGTAATGGAGAAATTTAGTGACCAGTTTGTGCCAAGAAGTAATGTTATTCATGACAGAGCTTGCTTTCATAAGAGAGTGCAGAAAGCCGGAGAGCCTGTTGAAGCATTTGTCAGAAGTTTATATGAACTAGAGCAATATTGTGAGTTTGGAGGCACAAAAGACGAACAAATTCGAGATAGGATTGTGATTGGAATAATGGACCGCAGCATTTCTGAAAAATTGCAGTTGGAGGCAGCCCTCACGCTGGAACAAGCTATTCAGATAGCAAGGCAAAGCGAACAAATAAAGCAGCAGAGTGCTAGCTTGCGTATCGTGCACATGGTCGACGCAATGAGTCAAGGGAGACGCCATTTTAATAATAATAATAATAATAATGTCTTTTCCTGTCATCTGTGTATGTTTCCCATACACAAACGAAATTTGTCTCTGCATTTAACCCAACCACCACCAGATGGTGCAGTGAGCAGCCAGAAAGTGCCCGGGGAGTTGGAGAATTAGGTGTGCACTCATAGACACCCCAAGGTGTGTAGTGGCCGGGGCGCGAACCCGCGTCCTTCGGGTCCCAAGTCGGAAGCCCTGCCACTACATCATCTTGGCTCCTAACACTTCAAAGAGCAACAATGACGCAAAATGGCAGAGAAAACCGGAGCTCAGTGAGTCCAAATATCCCTTTACATGTTCACGCTGTAATAGAAAACATGGAAAAACGTAGCCATGCCCAGCTAAGAATAAGAAGTGCCATAAATGCAATAAAATAGGACATTTTGAAATAGTCTGCAAAACAAAAATGCTGAAAGAGGTCACAGTAGTTTATGACAATCCAGCAGAGAGTGACAACATGATTTTTCTTGGAGCAATAACTAATATTGAGTCAGCTATAATAGAGCAGCCAGATTCAGAAAGTGAGTGGCTTGTAGAATTACCCATAAATGGCTGTAATGTCAGATTTAAAATCAACACAGGTACAGACATAACAGTGATGTCGCTGACTACATTTAACAGACTGCTAAAGAGCTCAAGATTGGTCACAGAAGGTAAAATGCCACTGGTCACCAGCCCTGGAGGTGAAGTCCACTGTGTGGGCAGGTTTCTGGCCACAAGTCAGTTTAAAGGACAGAAATACAGATTCTGGGTCATAGTCATAAAGGGACCCTATGCTCACAACCTGTTAGGAGGTAGTGTAGCTAGGAGGATGGGTTTAGTCAGGAGGATTAATAATATAAATACAGATCTCCTAGAGGATGTTTTTGGAAAAATTGGCCTGTTAAAGTGCGACCCTGTCAAAATAGAACTGAGAGCAGATGCAGAGCCCGATAGCCTGACAACGCAACAACATGTCCCATTTCCTCTCCTTTCAAAGGTTGAGTCAGAACTGAAACGAATGCGAGATTTGGGTATCATAAAAGAGGTTACTGAGCCTACTGATTGGTGCGCCCCAATGGTTCCTGTTGAAAAGAAAAACAGAGGTCAAGTAAGAATTTGTGTGGATCTAAAACGCTTAAACAATGCAGTAAAAAGAGAGTGTTACATTTTACCAACTTTGGAGGACATTACCCCAAAGCTAGCAAGAGCTAAGGTGTTTTCAACCTTAGACGCGTCATGTGGTTTCTGGCAGATCCCTCTGGATGCAGAGAGAAGAAGACTGACAACATTTATAACCCCCAGTGGTAGATTCTGTTTTAGGCGGCTACCATTTGGAATCACGTCAGCTCCAGAAATCTTTCAAAGACAGTTGTCCACACTGCTAAGTGACCATGAAGGTGTTGTTGTAGTCATGGATGACATTCTTGTTTATGGACAGACTAGAGTGGAATATGACAACCACCTGAATGCAGTTTTGAAAACTATCAAAAACAGTGGCTTGAAGCCGAACAAAGCAAAGTGTCATTTCAGCAAAGCAGAACTTGTTACTTTGGTCACATCATCTGCGGTGAAGGAATAAAACCGGACCCGACCAAAGTGGAAGCTATCACAAAGATGCAGAGTCCCACAAATGTGGGGGAGCTCCGTCAGGTCCTGGGTCTGATTAATTATGTGGGGAGATTCCTGCCAGACCTCTCCACCAAGCTACATCCGATCACCAGCCTGCTACGACAAGAGAACAAGTGGGTATGGGACAACACACAAGAACAGACGTTTAACGCTGTCAAAGCCATGCTGGTGTCAGCCCTAGCTCTTGCATATTATGATGCAAATAGAAAAACTGTCATCAGCGCAGACGCAAGCAGCTACAGCTTAGGAGCAGCTTTACTGCAAGAACACGAGGACGGATCAAAGCCCGTGGCATTCTGCTCCCGCATGCTGTCTGATGCAGAGAGAAGATACTCTCAAATTGAGAAGTAGTGTTTGGCAGGTGTGTGGGCGTGTGAGCGATTTGCACGCTACGTTCAGGGAATGGACAGTTTGGTTCTGCAAACAGATCACAAACCACTTGTACCACTCATAAACACTTATGACCTGGACAAAGCCCCTCCAAGGTGCCAGAGACTTCTGATGCGGCTTTTAAGATTCAACGTGGAAGCAGAGCATGTTCCAGGCAAGCAGTTGGTGGTAGCCGACACCCTATCCAGGAGGCCACAGAGACACGTGAGTGATGAGACCACAGATCACATTGTACAAGCACATGTTGAGTCAGTTATGGTGAATGCACCAGTCTCATCCCAAAGACTCAAAGATTAGTGTGGCAACTCAGCACGATCACGAACTGCAGCAGATTATAAGGTTCATCAGGAACAGATGGCCGCCAAGAACAGCGATGAACTCATCTCTTCATCGTTATCATTCAGCAAGAGCACATCTCTCAGAAGCTTATGGTTTGGTGTTATTCGAGGACCGGCTGGTCATTCCTTCTGCATAGAGAGCTAAGGTGCTTTCAGAGCTACACAAAGGACACCATGGACTAACATGGTGCCGGGACGCACCAGGATGGCAGTGTGGTGGCCGAGCATCAGTGCTGAGATTAAACAGACTGTGTCAACATGCAAATTCTACATTGAAAACAAACCAACACAGAGACANATAAAATAAATAACTTTGGTCCAAGCACAGAGCCCTGAGGAACTCCACAATTGATATCACGGAGGTCAGATCTAACATTTATTTGCACAAACTGTTTCCTATCTTTCAAATAGCTAGATACCCACTGTAATGCTGGTCCTCTAATACCATACTGTATTTATTTAGTTTTTCAAGTTTAATTCACTTTATTTATATTGCACCACATCACAACAGAAGTCACCTCAGGGCACTGAAGCTGGAATGAGCAACAACTCTGACGGTTGTTTGTGCTTATGCGACAAACCAACACAGAGACATGAACCTCTCCTGACTTCTACTCTACCAGGGGGCCCCTGGCAGTGCATTGCAGCAGACCTGTGCAAGTTTGAGAGTAGGAATTATCTCATTGTAACAGACTATTACTCCAGAGAAATCGAAATAGTTCGATTGTCTTCTATATCGAGTTGTGATGTCATTAGTCGACTCAAGAGCATGTTCGTGAGGTGGGGAATTCCACTGGAACTGGTGAGTGATAATGCAACTCCGCTCACATCCACTGACTTCCAGGATTTCACCAGAGAGTATGGATTTGTACACACAACTTCCAGCCCCCATTACCATCAGGCGAACGGTGCTGCCAAACGAGCGGTTCAGGCTGCAAAGAACATTTTGAAGCAGCCTGACCCCCATCTGGCCCTGATGTGCTACAGAGCAATACCTAGTGCTAGTACAGGTGTGAGCCCTGCACTACTGATGACTGGAAGAGAAATTAGAACCACATTTCCAATGCTGGAGAGCAAGTTGAAAGCTGCTCCAGTGGACAGACAAGAGATTCAACAAAAGGACAGACAGATAAAGTCAACCTACCGGTTCTTCCATGATCACCATCATTCTGCACAACCACTTCTTGCACTACAACCAGGACAGGACGTCAGGATAAAACTGGATGGTGAAAAGAGTTGGAAAACCCCAGCAAAGTTTATCGGCAAATGCCACGAGCCAAGGTTGTACATGGTGGAAACGGAGAATGGAGCTGTGTTAAGACGGAACAGGAGACACCTGCAAGCTGTCCCACCTCCCACCGATTGACCAGATCAGCTACAGTCACCTGATTCTCCAGTGAAACTGAACAGTAGCTTTCCACCTGAAGACAGTGCTGACTCTACGACCAGAACTCCTGATCAGAGGCAAATGTGTCCAGAGGTAGAGCGCTCAACTCCACAAGGTTCACAGGTGACATCCAGGGGAAGAGTAATCAGAATTCCTCTGAGATATCGAGACACTTAATGACAAAAAAAATTAAGGTGACGTCAAAACACTCAGTGACTTGACCTGTTTAGTTAAAATGTTTAGGTGTGAAACCTACAGAGTTCTGAGAAATGTTAAGTTTATTTAATTCTCATGTTTACAAAGACAAGACAATATTATTGCATGTTTAGTTTCATCTTTCTTTTAAAAGAGTAATTTGGTAAAGCAACAACAATAAGAAGAGGAGAGAGAAAAAGAGTGAATTGGAATTTGAAAATGCCTTTGAAATTTGCAAGTGTAAAATGTTTTAAGTTGTTTTACAGGACTCATAGGAACAGCAACTACTGAGGGCAGAATAATCCCTACCTTGCTGCGGACCGAGGGCAGTCTACCCCAACGTCCTAGTGTTCAGACGTTATTTGCCAATATTCTGTAAGGTACCCATGTGAGTTTAAAACTTGTGTTTTTTCCTGTTGGAAGGGGGATATGTGGTGAGATGTCCCAGTTGGGTTTCCGTAGCCAGTCAGCAGACTGAGCATGCGTCGGATGTTAGATGGACGTTGAGTGAACGTTGGAGTGTACGTTAACATGTCGTGTAGTTAGCAGTGTAATAAAGCTGAGTTCGACAAGCAACACTGTGGGTCGACGTGAAGTTCTTCATTGAAGCAGCCGTTCATGACATGTGGTAACAAGGATATTGGTCTATAATTATTGAACACACATTTATCACCATTTTTAAAAAGAGGAACTACCTTGGCTACTTTCATACTATTTGGAAATATTCCTGTTGAAAATGATAAATTACATATATATGTAAACGGATCAGTAACATGACTTATTATGCCCTTTACAAACATCATATCCATGTCCACCGAGTCTTTTGATCTCTTGTCTGTAAGATTTTTTTTACTACATTCAGTATTTCTTCTTTGTCAGTTCCATTAAGAAAAATACTGTTGGCACAACCTATAACTGAATGGCTCACATTATTATCTACTTTTGGTATTTTAGCTGCAAGGCTTGATCCAACATTCACAAAATAACGATTAAATCCATTTACAATTTCATTCTCATCATGATTTTCATCATTGTCCTTTAAAAAATATTGTGAAATACCTGTTTTTACTTTATGATTGTTCAGAACACTATTCATTACTCGCCATGTTGATTTCATATCACCATTACTTTTATTTAATAAATCACTATAATATTCCTATAATCCCTACTAATTTATTTTTATACTCTTCTGCAGCCTCTTGTGTTCTCAATTTCAAGAAGCATAAATACAAATGATAATTTTTTTTACAAGCATTTCTTTACCCTTTTGTCATCCATGGTTGGTCAACAATATTTCTCTTTGTATAATTTTTTTGCACACAATTCTTTTCATACAGAGCTTCTAAGATGTTCATAAACTCATCATGCGATCTGTTAATCATCAACATACACGTCCTTCCAGTTTTGTTAATCTAAATTAGTGTTTTTCAAACTTTTTTGAACCAAGGCACAGTGTTTTCATTGAAAAAAATCCAGAGGTACACCACCAACCAAAATTGTAAACATAGATACACTGTATCCGCCTATATTAAATATATACAGTCATTCTTATCAAAGTGTCTTGAATAGGAATTAAATAAACACAAAAATGTATTTTTATCATATTTTATATTTCTTATTTCAAATTGCACTTAACATGTCTTCAAAAATACACCCGAACAGTACCACAACAATGTGGTCTTAAATTTAAAGAGGTTGTAGAAAAGGGGGGGGGGCTTTTTTGATCATTTCCAAGGCACACCTGACGATCACTCGCGGCACACTAGTGTGCCTAGGCACAGTGGTTGAAAAACACGGATCTAAATCATCTTTTAATTTATCCAAAGCTTTTTTTGATGTGTTTTTTTTTTTCTTAATTCTAACTGTTTTTATAATTGTAGTAATATAGGAAGGGGTCAGTTTAATGACTTACCTATATTTTAGATGTATAAATTGGCAGGGTTTAGACTGACACAAAAATACATCATTAATTAAACGGGTTCTCTCTTTTTCAGCTTAATACCAATAATTCTATACCTTGACCAGATGTAATTCACAGGAAACGTTAAACTTATGTTGGTACAGCAGGACTGCACCATTTATTTAACATAATTATAAATTACATCACACATTTGTACATGATTGGTTGATTATTTTTCCTATAAATTAACTTCAGCACAGATGAAATACGCGTCCGTAATTTCGTAGGAACAACAGAATAAAGTTATGGGTTTTAATAACTTATATCTCTGCTGGCACAATAACTTAAAGTTTAGTTACTTAAAGTAAGAAAGTTTCAGTGAAGAGAAAAATGGAGGAGGAAGAAAATGGAGGATGAGGAGAGGTATTATCTTGACGTGTTTTAACCAGAAACATGGCAGCTCTCCGGCTGATCTCGGCTACACGTTGGTACCCTTGGTAAAGCATATGACGACTTGTTACCTTGTGAAGATGGTCAGTCCCCAGTTGGTCCAACTGGTCAGTTCGTTTACCATTCTCAGCGTCTCCAGACGTGCGCCTTGACTCGAACCGAAAGTAACGGCAGCTCCTGGTGTTGTTTTCAAGATAAGACGTTCCTTAAAGGAATGTCAATAAAAGAGAGCTTTTTCAGCTGTTGAAGATGACTTATAACTTGGCAAGTTATAAGCCTTTAACTGAATGACGTGGTCATTAGCGTGTTGACCAGACGATCATCAGTTCTTTGGGGAACCTCATCATGGCATTGAGGTCCTCAGCAAACTCCGTCAGTTCCAGCAACAGCTTAGAACTTTAAGGAAGGATCTCAGATCAGTGACTTGTTGTTTCCCCATTGGTCCAAACGAACCAGTGGAATGAAGGTCACTCAGATATCAGTTTTTAGAACAGAGAAGAAGTTGTTTAGAATGAAGAGAGAGAAACAGATTGACTGGAGCCAGCTTCATAAAACAACTGATTAAAACTGCATTCTAACTTCTAACAAAACTGAGGAGTTCAGTCTGACATTAATTCACTTTCAACGTTTGATTCATCATATGAAGAAGTGATCATTATTTTGAAATAACATTGGATTTCCAACTTGAATTAAACAGTTTGAATTAAACAGTCTTTGACTTAACAAACATTGAATTCAATAATGCTTATACAAGTAACACAAGGTTATTCATTAACACAAAAATAGAGGAATAAGAGAGTCTCTTATGACTTATTGTGTTTTGATTCAAAATAATGTAATAAAATAGTGTTCAATGTCTTTTTTCTGAGAGTATCAGTGAAAAGGTGTCACTGAGACATATCAAAGAGACGAAGGTGTATCAAAGACCACCGTCTGTATCACTACAGTCCCCCCTTTTGGAAGTCATCGCCCGTCCATGGAGATGAGTTCCAACACGAAAGGATACCACCAAATGTCTCTGATCTTGATGTAATCCAGCAAGTGGAAAAAATCAAAAATTATAATCCCATAATGTTTTTGGAAATTCCATACTGTTTGTAGGTAATCCCATAGCGGAAAGCTTTTAATCCTTTGGAAAACAAAGTCTTATAATCCACAGCGGTAATTCCACAACGGTAATTCCATATCGATTAGAGTTGTTGATTTCATCAGCAACAATTGTTTTTATCAGCATGTAGAGGGGATCCCTCGATTGACGCAGAGGAGGCGACCCTTGGATGAAGGTTGAAGACCAACGTTGAAGTAGCAGGTCCCCACATCGAAGGTTGAAGGCTGGTTGGTTTCCAGTCCGTGCCACTCTGGTTCTATGTGTCATGCAATTATGTGGTTTTAGGTGGGCTTATGATTGGGATTTTACATTAGCCTTACCTATATGCACCTGGTATGTAAGCTATCATGGTTTAGATCAGCTATAACTACCAATTAAGGGGTGGATCATTCATCAAAAGTTAAATATAGGGATCTACGTCTATAGAAAGGTTCAGGAGGGCTTCTGTAACGAAGGCCTCTTCTTCCAAACTATTCCTCCATTCATTACTTAGTTTAGGTTAAACTAAAATAGAAAAAGAAAATATAGTTTGGTCTAAATGTCTGTTGTCCTTTAAGACGACGACGTAGGATTTGGTATTCCCTATAAATTTTGAAGTCTATGGCGAGACTCATCAAAATGAATAGATGATCTAGAATAGAAACGATCGAATCGGTTCAATTTAGAAATTACGAGACCAGTGTAGTTTATGGTACCTAAAGTAGCTTTAAACTACATTGACTCTTCATTGACTGAGGTTTAACAAATGAAAACTGCATGTTGGCATAATTAAATCCATTTAAGTCTTTAACTTATCATTAATAAAAACCTCTTTTGGCTGGGAGTGTTCAGAAAACAATATCAAGCTTCAATAACAAAAGTAGCAACTAAGCAACTAGAAAACAACGTTTCACTGCTTCAACTCACTCCTGTCGTCAGATTCCAACGTGTATCACACAATAAAAACAGGTCTTAGCTTTATAACCGATGTCAATTAAATCCTGCAGATTTAAACGGTTGTTAAGGTTAGTTTTTTGTTGTGGGTTTTTAGACTTAGCGTTTCTAAGTTCTAGTTGGAACAGTTTCTTTTAGCAACTAATATAGTTTAAACTGTTTAGTTTATTTACTATCGTGTGCTTGGACGACCTTAATTTCCCATGAACTCTGTGAGTTTGCAAGATATTTGTCACTTTTGACAAAGACCACCGTTTGTATCACTACATAATGCTTTGATAATTTTTATAGATTGTGAAAACTGGTAAATGATCACTTAAATCACTTGTTAAAATACCACCTATCACAACCCCATTTGTTATATTTGTGAAAATATCAATTGTAACGGCTTCCAACTGACGACACACCGACAAGGATTCTTTATTAGCAGAGGTTTGTTGTACAACGGTTTTCCAACTGACGATACACGTACAAAATAAAATGTAAAACAGTAAAAACTGTGAAACAGTAAAACATGCTTTAACAAAAAATACCTCGTGGCCGCTCGTCGTTAAAGAAGTACTAGGCAAACTTTTCTTGTCCTATACAGTACATTCTAAATAAACGTATAAAATATTAGAACATCATGACTGACAGATGTACAATATTTACAACAGTTATAAATACCTTCAGTCATATACATTCTTCAGTCCTATACATTCTTTTGTCAGTGAACCACCAAGGCTGCTGCGCGTCTGTCGTGTCTCTAGGCAACTGCGTGTGTGTGTGTGGAGCACAGAAAATCTAGCCCCTCCCCTTCGTTCACACAGATCTTGTGACAACGGCACTAACTGAACGGCACTAACTCTTTTTAAGATGGGGAAACATCTTACTGGTTTATGTGATTGGTTTAATGCTGCAGAAACAATAGAACATGTTTTTAATAATTGCAGGAAATATGTGGGTCATAGGAGAATATTTAGAATGGAAATGGGTTGTAATAGGGAACTAAAGTTGGAAGATGTCGCTGCTCAGCTGAGTAGTGATGAAGGGAAAAGAAAGATATTTCGTTTTTATTTAAATACTAGACTCAATAAGAGAATTTGAGAAAAGAAATTAATATATAAGCACCAAGATGGCAGTAGTGCAACAACGATGGATGCAAGCTGCCGTTAAAAACCAAAGAAGAAGAAGAAGGCACTAACTGAACAACCCTCACAACAGAACAAATGCATCCTACATAAATATCACACTTTCAAAGCATAAACTAAACAAACCAAAACCAAAATATTCTAACTACTGAACAACAAATATTAATTCTTCTTTTAATACATAAATCATTTCAGTGACACATCAATTATTGTGGCACTATGAGTTGTAATTCTTTTTCTTTCTTTCTGTGATAATAATGATGTACCCCAGATGAAAGATTAGGAACTGAACAGATAACCAGGATACAATTAAAAGTTTAATGGTGTTTATTTACAGGAGTGAAATATAGAATCTTGAATTCAGCAACAACCTGGGGAATGGACAAGGGGGTTAGTGGGGCGGCCGTGGTGTAGTTGTAATGGCAGTCGTCCCATGATCGGAAGGTTGAAGGTTCGAATCCTGCGTCCGCCCACCATGTGTCGTGTCCCTGGGCAAGACACTTAACCCGGAGTTGCACCCGGTAGGTCTGGATGGCGCCTTGCAAGGCAGGCTACCACTACCGGTGTATGAATGTGTGAATGAATGGGTGGATGGCTGGTATTGTAAAGCGCTTTGGGGCTCCTCACAGGGGGCTGGAAAGCGCTATATAAATAAGCTCCATTTACCATTAGTGGCCAGTAGGAGATGAGGATATTTAGAAGAGGGATCTGTCTTACTGAGAATGTTGAGGAGCGAGGCACAGAAGGAAACAGTCTGATGAGTAAATCAAGATGCATGAGAGAAATGGCGAGTGGTGGAAGGCCCAGCAGCTGTGGAGTTCCAAGAGGCTTGAAGACTTTGCAGATAGATTCCAGCAGGGCAGGCAGACGATAAGGTCCAAGGCTCGTGAGCAGGCCAAATGTCCCAGCGCCTGTAGGATGGCTTCTGCAGCTTCTTATAGTCCTCCTGAGGTAGAGTTGATTAAGCACAACTGCTGCCAATTAGAGGTGCAGAGGGGGAGTGAGAGCAGGAAGGTTCCTACATTACCCCCCCCCTCAAGGATCGCCTCCTGGCGATCGGAAGCGCCTTCTCCGGGTGAGCCTTGAAGAAAGAGGAGATGAGGTTGGGGTCCAGGATGAAAGACCTCGGAATCCAGGAGCGCTCCTCAGGGCCGTAACCCTCCCAGTCGACCAGGTACTGGAAACCCCGGCCCCGCCGATGGATGTCCAAGATGCGGCGGACCGTAAAGGCCGGATGATTATCGATGAGACGGGAAGGCGGAGGGAGGTTGGCGGGAGGGTGCAAAGGGCTCTCCGAGAAGGGCTTGATCTGGGACACGTGGAAGGTGGGATGGATCCGTATAGAAGCGGGCAACCGCAGCCTGACCGCCGTGGGGCTGATGACTCGAGTGATGGGGAAGGGCCCGATGAAACGGGGGGCCAACTTACGTGGGGTGTTCTTGAGTTGGATGTGTTGAGTGGACAACCAAACCTTCTGATCCACCTGGTAAGGCGGAGTAGCAGAGCGATGCCTATCGGCCATTTCCTTATTTTTGGCGGCCGAGCGTTGAAGAGCGAGCTTGGTCTGTCGCCAGATCCGACGACATCTCCTAAAATGATGTTGGACCGAAGGAACAGCCACATCGCCTTCTTGGCTCGGGAATAAAGGTGGGGTATAACCTAGGGAAGATTCAAAGGGTGTCATACCGGTAGCAGAGGAGGTGTGCGTGTTGTGGGCGTATTCCACCCATATGAGGTGCTGACTCCATGTGGAGGGGTTGTCCTCCACCACACATCTGAGCATAGCCTCCATCTCTTGATTGGCGCGTTCGGCCTGGCCATTGGACTGCGGGTGGTACCCAGAAGTGAGACTGACAGAGGCCCCCAAGGAGTTACAAAAACACTTCCAGACCTGAGAGATGAATTGGGGACCCCTGTCAGAGACAACGTCCGAAGGTATGCCATGGACACGGAAGACATGCTGGACCAACAGCTGGGCAGTCTCGAAAGCAGATGGTAGTTGAGGCAACGGGATGAAATGAGCTGCCATGGAGAATCTATCAATGACAGTGAGAATGACAGAGTGTCCATCAGAGGGAGGCAAACCAGTGACAAAATCGAGACAGATATGGGACCATGGACGACTGGGTATGGGTAATGGCTGTAGTTTGCCTGCAGGGGGTTGATTGCCCGTCTTATTCCTTGCACAAGTGGGACACCCGGCCACAAAATCTCTCACATCATTGGTCATAGATGGCCACCAAAAGTGTCTCTTAGCTAGAGCAAGCATGCGTGTGGTACCTGGGTGACAAGCAGTCTTGTGAGTGTGAAGCCAATTCAGTACCTTAGCTCTGGTACATGTGGGAACAAACAGTGTGACTGCAGGACCTGTTCCCGGATCAGGTTCTGACTTTTGGGCCTCGATGATGTCTTTCTCAATTGACCAGGTCCAGGCGCCGACCACACATGATGGGGGTAAGACAGTCACTTCCTGTACCATGTCCTCAGGAGGAGAGAACTGACGAGAAAGGGCGTCAGGTTTAACGTCCTTGGAGCTGGAAGGAAGAGGAGCCCCAGGTAGTAAGTCAATAGCGCAATCGTAAGGACGGTGAGGTGGTAGGCATAGAGCCTTCTGTTTGTTAAAGACGGGGGCCAGATCGTGATAAGCAGCAGGGATCAGAGATAAATCAACGGGCTCAGGAGTCTCAAAATGTTTAGCAGAGGCTGGAACAGCAGTTCTCATACAGTTCCTAAGGCAGTGTGGACTCCACTGTTCAATTCTGTTACTATGCCAGTTCAACACGGGATTGTGTTCTTTAAGCCAAGGGTAGCCTAAGATCAGTTGTGGTGTAGGTGAGTCGAATACAAAAAATACACTATGTTCATGATGATTTCCAGAGATTAGAAGATGTAACGGTAGAGTCTTCCTCTGTACCAAGGCAAATCTTTGACCTGTAATGTCAGACATGGACAGTGGGACCGATAGTTGTTGAGTGGGAATGAATAGGAGATCTACCAGATCTTGACTGATGAGGTTTTGCTCTGCCCCGGAATCAACAAGTGCTAACACAGGGTGCTTATGCTGGTCAGTGATAATAGTAGATTTTAACTCAAATCGTGACACAGGAGAAGAAAAAGAAAAGTTTCTCACCGATAACTCCTGCCCTATTGGTGAGCAGAGCCGTTTCCCAACTGTGGACAGCGAGCAATGAAATGTCCTTGCACCCCACAATAGATACAGGCTTTATTCATGATTCTACGTTGTTTTTCCTCTGGGGAGAGGCGAGCTCGACCCAACTGCAGGGTTCTGGTTGGGGTGAAGACCTGAATTCCAGTGCGGGCAGCTGTGATTGGTGTGACGGTGGGTGAAAACTGGAAAATGCTGCATTCTGGGACTTGTAGTTGTAACTGGGGGCGGCTGATCGCTGTGACGTTGGGCGGAAAACGGAAGTGGAGGGATGCTGGGAGTCGCAGTCCCTCTCCCACTTCCTCTCCTGCAGCTGATTGTCGATGCGTGTGGTGAGGTGAATCAGCTCATCCAAACTCTGGGGCTCTTCAAGCGCCGCTAACCGGTCCCTGATGGGGTTAGAGAGAGAATGAAGGAAAGTACCTCTGAGGGCGAGTTCATCCCATCCGGTTCGGGCAACCGTGATCCGGAACTCGAGGGCGTGTTCAGTCACCGAGCGTCCCCTTTGACGGAGGGTGAGTAGCCGTTTTACAGCTTCAGTTTGTTGAAGAGGTTGATCAAACACCCGTGTGAATTCGTCTAAAAACAAGGAAAACGTTATGGTATGAAGTGAATGAGTAGTTAAGTAAGCCTGAGCCCAACGTAACGCCTCTCCCTTAAGATGTGTAGTAAAAAATGAGACTTTAGCGACATCGGTAGCATAGAGACTGGGAGCTCTTTGAAAAGTTAGCTCACACTGTAAAATGAAACCTGCACACAGCTTAGGATCACCACTGAAAAGCTCGGCTGGTTTTAAATTCTGTTCCAGGGTGGCTTGGGGAGGAATTAAACTGGCGTGACTGACCTCTGAAGTAGATGTTGTGCCTGATGGCTGGAGTTGAGCTACTTCTTGTTTCAGGGAGTACGTCAGGCTGCCAAGTTCTTGAAGGTTGGATTGATTGCTCTGTTGAACAGCTAGTAAACGTTCCAGTGTGGCCTCATTCTTTTCAATTTTCTTAAACATAGTTTGTAGTGTGAGCTGAAACTGTTCAGCGCCTGGATCTTTCGAGGGTACTTGGTGCGGCTGGGACATTCTGTGATAATAATGATGTACCCCAGATGAAAGATTAGGACTGAACAGATAACCAGGACACAATTAAAAGTTTAATGGTGTTTATTTACAGGAGTGAAATATAGAATCTTGAATTCAGCAACAACCTGGGGAATGGACGAGGGGGTTAGTGGCCAGTAGGAGATGAGGATATTCAGAAGAGGGATCTGTCTTACTGAGAATGTTGAGGAGCGAAGCACAGAAGGAAACAGTCTGATGAGTAAACCAAGATGCATGAGAGAAATCGCGAGTGGTGGAAGGCCCAGCAGCTGTGGAGTTCCAAGAGGCTTGAAGAGCAGGGCAGGCAGACGATAAGGTCCAAGGCTCGTGAGCAGGCCAAATGTCCCAGCGCCTGTAGGATGGCTTCTCCAGCTTCTTATAGTCCTCCTGAGGTAGAGTTGATTGAGTATAGCTGCTGCCAATTAGAGGTGCAGAGGGGGAGTGAGAGCAGGAAGGTTCCTACACTTTCTAATTTCCTTTATAGATGGCCTCCCTTCTCACCTTACAGCCATCCTCTCACACCGATATGATTTTATTTTTAATTTTTATTATTATTTATTTTTTTATAATAGAGAGAAAGGAAAGACAGAAAGTAAGACAACAAAACACAACAATTATCCACAAAAAGAACACAAGGCAAACCCACCCAACCTCCCTCTGCATTCCTGCAAAGTACATGACAGAACACAGCAACGAAACACACATGCATAAAGACTAATAACATTCATAACCTTGCAGTAGATTTCCATGAATATACATACCCATACCTACAAATATAAATACAGTATACATACATATACATTCATTTTCAGTCACATACATACCCATCTACATATCTGCATATGATATCTACATATACATCCCTGCATCCATTTGTGTGTGGTTGTGAGCATGCATAAGTGAATAAGTTTTCTCGAATAGAACATTCAATAATGACCATGAAGCATCAGAGATCCGCCCCCCCAAGGCCCGAGGCAGACAAAGGGGCGATCAGAGCCCAATGAGCCTAACCCATGAGTTGTAATTCTTGATGATTTTGATATCAACGGATAAAGATTTAAACTATACATTCAATTTGTAAATGTACTGATGTTATTTGAATCTGTTTTATCTCCCAGGTCAATATTAAAGTCTCCACACACAAAAAAAAACTATTTTATTAAAACTCTTTTCCAATAGCTCCATGATTTTATCAGTGAAAAACTCTACTTTGTATATTTGATTCTGGTGATTGATATACACAACTTATTATTATGTTTTTATCATTCTTGTTTATTATTTCTATTGTTATTATTGCCATAATATTATCAACAATTATTGACATTTCATTAATTAATTTACATTTTATTTCATTATTAACAAATGGAACCACTCCACCACCCTTTTTATTTCTTCTGTTCATATGCTATAATTCATACCCTTCGATGTGAACAATATTTGTGTTTTCATTGTTGAGCCATGTCTCTGACAGTGCTATTAAAGTAAAAGTTCTGTTTAGTTGTTTTAAATAATCTGTTATTTTTTATATATTTGCAGTTATACTTCTACTATTTAGGTGAATAATAGAGACCTCCATTTGTCATATTGATGTCATTAAGCTGCTCTTCATTATAATATTCACAATCTTTTATAACAGGATTTTTTTTTGTATCAAACACATCTTCAACATTATACAGTATATTTTAAATTCTTAGTCTTTGTATGTTGTCATTTATGGAACAGTTTAAGAAAACAAAAAACTAATAAAGCTATCAAAGCTCATTAGATTATATTTCTTAATAATGTTACAGCGGTGATAGCAAATTGGTTTTTTATCCATAATTTTTATGGCCCGGTTGTATAAAGAGCCAATGTATTTGGTTGCAGTTGGAGAGGACTGAGCCCATGCGGTCATGCAATATGATATGTGACAACAACAAAAAAATCATAGAATGCATACATAGCAGGGCCGTCTGACTTGGTATGTAGTTTCTAATTAGTTTGAAACAATTAATATTACTTTGTATTGTTTTTTAAATTGTCTTTACATGTTTATTAAATTTAAGTTGAGGATCTAGCACCAAGCCAAGGTATTTAAATTCAGCAACAGACTGATTTTTTTTTTTCATTTTGTAAATGTGTCACAGGAGAAGAGGTGGTTACCCAGCAAAACGGACTGAAGCATTACAGACTCAGAACACAGGATTAAACAATAATTTATTGACAGTGGTAAACGGTCAGTCTATTTACAGGTGGCACTCACTGTGGGTTCAGTGAGAGGAGGTGAGGAGGCTCTGAGAGATAATCAAGGTCAGGTCCAAAGAGTTCACAAGTGGGACACGGGTGGAGCGTGGAGGCAGATAATTCAGTGGAGGAGTAGCTGAAGAGGCCCACAAGGTAAAGTATTTACATCCAGGTAAGTTCAGCATGAGAGGTCCACAGGGCAGCCAGGAGAATCCAAGATGTGAAGCAGGAGGACCAAGGTCATGAAGCAGGCAATACTTCAGCACTGAATGAAGCAAGCCAGCAGTCATATATATTATATAGTCCTGGTGATGATTAGTGGAGAATGCTGTCAGCTGTGACTCAACTCTGCCTCAGGAACCAGGGACCTGTGAAAGGAAGAAGCTGGAAACCCCACAAAATGAACATTATTTTTTCTTTTAAATCGAGTTTTCTTTATGGGGGCCAAGTGCAGAGGCAGAGGAGCCGGCTTGGGACCCGAAAGAGCCAGGTTCGATCCCCGGTCACTGCATATCTTGTTGTGTCTATGGGTATCACACCTCATCCCCACATTGCCCCCCGGGTGCTTTCAATAGCTGACCACTGCAACTACCTGGTGGTGGATGGGTTAAATGCAAAGACTAATTTCGTCTTGTATGGAAACATACACTGATGACAAATGTGACATTATTATTATTTATTTATTTATTTATTTATTGAGAAACACATGGAGACTGTTTTTGAAACGTTCAGAACTAGCTGATTTTGCATGAGCCACTGTTGGATGTCAGACATACAGTTGGATAATACCTCTGCAGCTTGTTCTGGTGACTTAGCGGGTGTATAAAGAACTGCATAATTTGCATAAAGTTGACAGTTGACACCTGAGCAGTGCCTAGGCAAGCTGTTTATGAAGAGACAAAACAACAAAGGGCCAAGTAAGGTGGGATGCCCCTTTTTAAGTTAAAAAAGCCAGATATGTCTTGATCTATTTTAACACACTGAGTTCTAGGCTGAAGATAAGATGTTAACCAGCTTATTGCATCAAATGAAAAACTAAATTCTGACATTTTAGATTAAAGCAAACTATGATTAACTTACCGATCGATCTACGTTCCCACCCTCATCTATGGTCATGAGCTTTGGGTTATGACCGAAAGAACAAGATCTCGGATACAAGCGGCTGAAATGAGTTTTCTCCGCAGGGTGGCTGGACTCTCCCTTAGAGATAGGGTGAGAAGCTCAGTCATCCGGGAGGGACTCGGAGTAGAGCCGCTGCTTCTCCACATCGAGAGGAGCCAGTTGAGGTGGCTCGGGCATCTGGTTAGGATGCCTCCTGGACGCCTCCCTGGTGAGGTGTTCCGGGCATGTCCCACCGGGAGGAGACCCAGAGGAAGACCCAGGATACGCTGGAGGGACTATGTTTCTCGGCTGGCCTGGGAACGCCTTGGGATTCCCCCAGAGGAGCTGCTCCAAGTGGCTGGGGAGAGGGAAGTCTGGGCCTCCCTACTTAGGCTGCTACCCCCGCGACCCGACCCCGGATAAGCGGAAGAAAATGGATGGATGGATGGATGGATGATTAACCATATCAAATGTTTTTTTTAAGATCAATAAATACAGCACCCATCACATTACCCTTATCCAGGGACTTTTGCTCCCCGGGCGCTTTCTATGGCTGTCCACTGCACCACCTGGTGGCAGTGTTAATTTTGACAGCTATTTTTAATTTAGTTTTAGTCTTACTCATGTGACTAAAACATCATTTAGTTTTAGTCATTACTTAGTCATCAGAATTTTTTTTGTTTTAGTCTAATTTTAGTTGACAAATCAATGAAAACATTTAGTCGACTAAATCTACAGTCAATTAAGTCGACTAAGTTATACATAGTAAAAACTTTTCATCAATTCTCTGTAGTTACTAAAACAAAACAATGTTTTAACCATAATATTAATCTTAATATGCAATACATACAACAACAAATAAAACTTTTTTCAAACATTATTTGTCTAACCTTGCTTTTAACAGTAAAACTACAAGCAGTACTTGAATCCAGTGTTAATTTTGACAGCTATTTTTAATTTAGTTTTAGTCTTAGTCATGTGACTAAAACATCATTTAGTTTTAGTCATTACTTAGTCATCAGAATTTTTTTTGTTTTAGTCTAATTTTAGTTGACAAATCAATGAAAACATTTAGTCGACGAAAATAATTAGTCAACAAAATTAACACTGCCTGGTGGTGGTTAGGTTAAATGCAGAGACGAATTTCGTCTTGTATGGGAAACATACACAGATGACAAAAAAATTTGACATTTTTTACATTTTCAATTAAACAGCAGTTTGCCATTTCAGTAGAATAACCTGGTCTGAATCCAAACTGTTGTGGGCGGAGGAGTTACCTAGATTCTAAAAACTCTATCAGTTGTTCTGCTACTACTTTTTCATTTACTTTTGATAAAACTGGTAAAATTGATATAGGGCGATAGTTACACATAGACTCCTGACTTCCTGTTTTGAATACTGGAATGATTACTGCTTTTTTCCAAGAACTTGGAAAGATACCTGTTCTGATGGAAAGATTAACAAGATGTGTCATGGTTTAACCAGAACATTTTGATATTTTTTAAGAAAACAACTGTTCATGTTATAAATGTCATTTGTTTTGGATTTTGAAAGCTTATTGATTATTTCTGCACCTTTTGTATCCTGAACCTCTTTAATATGAAAGGAATCGGTTGAGTTACTAGTAACTGATTAGGAGAGTACAAATTGAAAATGTTCTGATAATTTTTCAACTGATTGTACAAAATATGAATTGAATTTGTCAGCCATAGTGGTGCTATCAGTGATGCACTGATGGTAAGTTCTGTGATCCTTTTGTGTTTATTGGTTCTACCGGTGGGATTATTTAAATGCTTCCAAAGTGAATTATTGTTGGTTTTAGCATTACCAATTAGTTGAGTATAATATGGTTTTGGCTTTACGCAGTACACATACCACTTTGTTCCTTAAAGGTCCACTGACATCATCTTACAAATTTGCATGAAATGATAGAAGATATATATATTGTATCATTCAACTATGTTTGTTTTTGCAAACAAAATGATAAATTAATGAAAATTCCTTTCAAACTGAATTTAAAAATAAAAACTGCTTTTATCTCTGAAAAATCCAACTACAAACAAATGCAACATTTGTGACGTAGGAGAAAGAGCGTCTTTAGAACGCCCCATATAAATATTCATGCCAACAAGGAATAAAACAACAAAATTACCAATCTAAGTTAAGATTTGAGCTACAGTATTTGTCTTTAGTTTTGGAAGCAGGAAGTTAGATGAGCAGAAACAGCAGGTTCTAATTTAGGTCTGCACCTGTATGTATTTGACTCTTACCCGTTCAGGAAGCGAGGGAGCTCAGTCCGAGGTGGGGCAGCTTTATTTATTCCATTTTTGAAGAACGCCTTACATCTTTTGTGAAATTGAAAAGGCTCACTTGTTCACTGATGATATTAGAACACACAAATGCGACACACTGAACCAGCATTTTTTAAGTTTTACCAAAAAAAGGCGATCTGGTAGAGAATGAATATGTGTTAATGGCAGACGCAAACTGCAGGTCCTGCTTCCTACGTCACAAATGTTGCATTTGCTTGTAGTCTGATTTTTCAGAGAGAAAAGCGGTTTTTAATTTTAGCGTCAGTTTGGAAGGAATTTTCATTATTTCATCATTTTGTTTGCAAAAACAAACTAGTTGAATGATAAAATATATATATATATATCTTCTATCATTTCATGCAAATTTGTAAGATGATGTCAGTGGATCTTTAAAGCTGCTATATGTAATTTCTGGAACACGCTGGAACTTAGAAAAATTTTGAACAGAGACACGTTTCTGGTCCCTCCCCCTCAGAGCCATATATGGCTCTGCTCCCCCTCGCTCTCGCTGTAATTCAGCTCAGCTTCCTTAACTCCGCCTCCACTTCATGTCCTGTCGCAGCCGCTGCGAATTTCTGTGTTTATATGTTAATAAAACGTTCTAAAAAATAAAATAAAAACATGGAGCGCTGGTCCAGCACACCAGAACACCATGAAATCTGCAGAGCCTCGCGCAGCCACGTTGAACCCGAGTTTAATTCGCTCGTGACAAATTCATTCATTTCCTCAATTCATTCATGGACTCAGCGGAGGAGGAAGCGATCACTTGACTTTTGGCAAAAAAACAAAAGAAAAGTCCAGATCAGGGATGAAGAAGGGGAATTTAATACATTTGTGTCACATACAAAACAGTTTTGCATCGCTTTGCAATGCTTTGAACGAGAATGTGCGCGGCCGCTGCGGGCTGGGACAGGCGGGGGCGTGGGTTAGGAGCGTGAGAAGTGAGAAGCTCTGTTTTTATTGGCTGGTTAAAAACCGTTTTTATTGGCTGGTTAACGGCGGGTCACTGTGGGTTTTTTGAAATGCTTTTAGAGAAGCAAGGGGACTATAGTTTTTTTCAGAGATTACTTGTCTAACATCAGTCTGTCAGGAGATAGTGACAGAGTGAAGAAATATGTTGAAAAATATTGTTAGAAAAGTTACATATAGCAGCTTTAAGCTTTTATAAATCAAAAGGTCAGTATTACATTTTGAACGCAATGATGTTCTAAGAGCCAAATTCCGCTTCTTCATAAGTTTTCGTATTACTGTATTTAGCCAAGGTAATGTTGTTTTGTTTTGTTTTTTTGCCTAGATTGTATTTGCTTTATGAATTTTTCAATAAGTCCAGCAATTGTTCCCTGATGCATGCTCAATAATCCAGGTAGAAAAATCTAGAAAAGCTAAGTCTGGTCCTCTGGACATTCAAAAAACAAAACAAAGCAAAAAAATTGTAGAAACGTTTTGTCTTTCGTCCAAAAGACTTCCTCAGTCTGAGCGGCTGTATTCAGCTCAGTCTTTTAAATAGCACCCTCTCACATAGATCAACCAGTTGGCTGATGACAGCCGAAACCAGTTGCTCACATGATCAAGGAGGACCATCAGCCTAACGATAGATCGTTAGTACCCTGATGGTTGTTTGCTATTCACAGAGGGCTGAGTGATACTAGCAATAACAACAGAATGTCCAGAGGACCAGACTTAGCTTTTTTAGATCCAGCAATTGTTGTTGTCATAGAATTACAGCACTCTTCTACGTGATCAGATGCATAATATGGTTCCTGTTTGCTGGACCCAAGATGCTTTCTGGGAGCTGTCCTGTCCCTCGTCGACTCCTCCCAGGCAGGCAGCCACAGCCAAAGTGTTTCAATGCAAGAAAGTTCATGCTCAATAATCCAGGTACCAGGCTGTGGCTGGGACAGGACAGCCCCCAGAAACCATCTTGGTTACAGCAAATTGGTTGGTTCACGTAAGGTGTTTACTGCTTGGTAGAGAAACAGTTTGCTGGAACTCTTCTGACTGATGAGACCCTCCGGATGGAAGTTGAAACAATCCATCCATCCATTCATTGTCTTCCACTTATCCGGGGTCGGGTCGCGGGGGTAGCAGCCTAAGTAAGGAGGCCCAGACTTCCCTCTCCCCAGCCACTTGGGCCAGCTCCTCCGGGGTAATCCAAAGGCGTTCCCAGGCCAGCCGAGAAACATAGTCCCTCCAGCGTGTCCTGGGTCTTCCTCTGGGTCTCCTCCCGGTGGGACATGCCCGGAACACCTCACCAGGGAGGCGTCCAGGAGGCATCCTAACCAGATGCCCGAGCCACCTCAACTGGCTCCTCTCGATGTGGAGAAGCAGCGGCTCTACTCTGAGTCCCTCCCGGATGACTGAGCTTCTCACCCTATCTCTAAGGGAGAGTCCAGACACCCTGCGGAGAAAACTCATTTCAGCCGCTTGTATCCGAGATCTCGTTCTTTCGGTCACAACCCAAAGCTCATGACCATAGATGAGGGTGGGAACATAGATCGATTTGTAAATTGAGAGCTTTGCCTTTTGACTCAGCTCTCTCTTCACCACGACAGACCGGTACAGCGCCCGCTTCACTACGGACCCTGCACCTATCCGCCTATCAATCTCATGCTCCAGTTTTCCCTCATTCGTGAACAAGATCCCAAGATACTTAAACTCCTCCACTTGGGGCAGGACCTCCTCCCCGACCCCGAGAGGGAACTACCCTTTTCCGGCTCAAGACCATGGCCTCGGATTTGGAGGAACTGATCCTCATCCCGGCCGTATCACACTCGGCTACAAACCGCTCCAGTGAAAGCTGTAGATCACGACCTGATGAAGCCAATAGGACCACATCATCTGCAAAAAACAGAGAAGTGATTCTAAGCCACCAAAATGGATCCCCTCAACACGTTGGCTGCGCCTAGAAATTCTGTCCATAAAAATTATGAACGGAATCAGTGACCAAGGGCAACCTTGGCGGAGTCCAACTCTCACTGGAAACGAGCCTGACACTGCCGGCAATGCGGACGAAGCTCTGACACTGGTCGTACAGGGACCTAACAGCCCGTATTAAAGGGCCTAGTACCCCATACTCCCGGAGTACCCCCCACAGAACCCCCCGAGGGACACGGTCGAATGCCTTCTCCAAGTCCACAAAGCACATGAAAACTAGTTGGGCAAACTCTCATGCATGCTCTAGATTCCACATGTTTCAGCCTAGCTGCACCAAACTCACTGACATCGATCCTTGTTCACCCCCCTACAGGATTCCAGTGCAATACTTGGTGGGCGTGGCCTAAGGAACCACCACCCCAGTCTGCCAATCCAAGGGAACTGCCCCCGATGTCCACGCGATATTGCAGAATCATGTAAGCCAACACAACCCCACAACATCCAGAGCCCTAAGGAACTCAGGGCGAATCTCATCCACCCCTGGAGCCCTGCCACCGCAGAGCTTTTTAACCACCTCGGTGACCTCAGCACCAGAGATTGGAGAGCCCGACCCAAAGTCCCCAGGCTCCGCTTCCTCAGTGGAAGACGTGCCAGTAGGATTGAGGAGGTCTTCGAAGTATTCCGCCCACCGACTCACAACATCCCCAGTTGAGGTCAACAGCACGCCACCTCCACTATAAATGGTGTTGGTCGTGTACCGCTTTCCCCCCTGAGATGCCGGATGGTGGACCAGAATTGCCTCGAAGCCATATGGAAGTCATTCTCCATGGCTTCTCAGGACTCCTCCCATGCCTGAGTTTTTGTCTCAGCAACCACCCGAGCCACATGCCGTTTGGACTACTGGTACCTATCAGCTGCTTTTGGGTCCCACAGGCCAAAGAGGCCCAATAGGACTCCTTCTTCAGCCTGACAGCATCCCTCACCGCCGGTGTCCACCACCAGGTTCGAGGGTTGCCACCACGACAGGCACCAACAACCTTGCGGCCACAGCTCCGATAAGCTGCCTCGACAATAGAGGCGCGGAACATGGCCCACTCTGACTCAATGTCCCCCGACTCCCTCGGAACGTGTTCAAAGCTCTCCCGGAGGTGGGAGTTAAAGCTCCGTCTTACGGGAGACTCTGCCAGATGTTCCCAGCAGACCCTCACAATACGTTTGGGTCTGCCAGGTCTGACCGGCATCCTCCCCCACCATCGGAGCCAACTCACCACCAGGTAGTGGTCAGTTGACAGCTCCGCCCCTCTCTTCACCAGAGTGTCCAAAACATGCAGCCGCAGATCAGATGAGACAACAACAAAGTCGATCATCGAACTGCGACCAAGGGTGTCCTGGTGCCAAGAGCACATATGGACATCCTTATGCTTGAACATGGTGTTCATTATGGACAATCCATGATGAGCACAGAAGTCCAATAACAGAACACTACTCTTGTTTAGATCAGGGGGGGCCGTTCCTCCCAACCACACCCCTACAGGTCTCACTGTCATTGCCCACGTGAACGTTGAAGTCCCCTGTAGAACAAGGGAGTCCCCAGGAGGCACACTCTCCAATACCCCTTCCAAGGACTCCAAAAAGGGTGGGTAATCTGAGCTGCCGTTTGGCGCATAGGCACAAACAACAGTCAGATTCCATCCCCCCACACGTAGGCGAAGGGAGGCTACCCTCTCGTTCACCGGAGTGAACCCCAACGTACAGGCACCAAGATGGGGGGCAACGAGTATGCCCACTCCTGCTCGGCGCCTCTCACCAGGGGCAACTCCAGAGTGGAAGAGTGTCCAACCCCTCTCAAGGAAACTGGTTCCAGAGCCAGAGCCATGCGTTGAGGTGAGTCCGACTATTTCTAGCCGGAACCTCTCAACCTCACACACTAGCTCAGGCTCCTTCCCCACCAGAGAGGTGACATTCCATGTCCCAATGGCCAGCTTCTGTAGCCAAGGATCAGACCGCCAGGGTCCCCGCCCTCGGCCACCACCCATCCCACATTGCACCCGACCCCTTTGGCCCCTCCCACAGGTGGTGAGCCCATGAGAAGGGGGACCCACGTCTCCTCTTCGGGCTGTGCCCGGCCGAGCTCCATGGGTAAAAGCCCGGCCACCAGGCGCTCGCCAGCATGCCCCACCTCTGGGCCTAGCTCCAGAGTGGGGCCCCGGTGACCCACGACCTGGCAAGGGAACATTGACTCCATTTGTTTCACTCATCATAAGGGGTCTTTGGGCTGCACTTTGTCTGGTCCCTCACCTAGGACCTGTCTGCCTTGGGTGACCCTACTAGGGGCATGAAGCCCCTGACACCATAGCTCCTAGGATCATTGGGACACTCAAACCCCTCCACCACGGTAAGGTGGCAGGTTGAAATGTGTCTATAAAAAAGAAACTGTCCAGATGACCCAACTGAAAATTATTGGATACATTTTATTCTTTCATTGTTAGGTTTACCAAAAATACTGCAGTCGTTTTCTAGTTAGCTTTCTAGCAGTCAGAATCATGTTATGGTTTGAAAGTCCTGTAATCAGATTGTAAGTCCTTGTTATACATTCTGGTTTGTTACTAAATACCAGATCAGGAAGGGTTTTAGTCTGCCTAGTTAACCTTGTCGGTCCTTTAGTCATTTGTTGATAATAAAATTTTGTCATGATTGCTTTTAGTCTTTGTTTGCAGTGTTTGTCAGACCAATTTATATTAAAATCCCCATACCATATTGTCTCTCTTTGAGAATCAAGTTGTTTAACTGCAACACTTGGTTCATCACAAAACATAGCATTGTAAGGTGGATTATAGAGAACAACAATGTTAAAATTCATATTGGTATAATATGCCTAAGTAAGTAAGTAAGTAAGTATAATATGCCTGAGCCCTGCTCAGTCTGCTCAGATCAGCCTGAACTTGCACCAAACTTCAGGACAAGTTCTGTAGGCGTGTTCAGAATCCAGCTTGCCTTACCACCTGGTGGCGGTAGTGGTCGCTTAAGCTCAGTGATCTGTGGTTGCATCAGGAAGGGCATCTGGCATTTAAAAAAATTGCCAAATCTTAGTGCAATTTAATTTGCTGTGGCGACCCCTAACGCAGGGAGCAGCCGAAAGAGGAAGAAGAAGAAGGGGGAGGGGGAAGCTCTAATTGGCTTTTCTATATGAATGTTCCTGTAAAGTGCCAGCTTGTAGCTTATTGTGGGAACATCAGATCAGGGTTCACTTGGTACCATTGCAAAGGTCTGGTTCGTACCAATCCAACCAGCTCCCATCCAGCTTCCAACCAGCTTCCTAAGTGATGCAAAATGCAACAGAGTGCTCTAATTATTGGTCCCTAGGCTTACAGCTTCAGCAATTACACAGTCCAAAATTATTTGTTCTTGTGTCACAAGCTCTCAGAAATTGGTTTCTCAGATCACACCATTGGTTGGTTCTCTAACTATCTTTCAGATTGGAGACAATGTGTTCAACATAATGATACTTCCTCCAGTTATTTAAGAGTCAACAATGGTGTACTACAAGGCTCAGTCTTAGGACCCACCCTCTTTACAATCTACATAGGTAATGTAGGTCAGAGCATCCTTGATGCATCCTTAAATTTCTATGCTGATCCACCAACAGCTCATCCTTAAACTGGACAGTCTGGGGCTGAACACCTCAATGTGTAACTGGCTGCTAGACTTCCTGACCGGGAGACCACAGGCAGTACGGGTCGGGAATAACACATCCAGCACCATCACATTGAATACAGGAGCCCCACAAGGATGTGTGCTGAGCCCCCTTCTATTCACCCTGCTAACACACGACTGCACACCATCGTACAGCTCCAACCACTTCATCAAGTTTGCGGACGACACAACAGTGGTGGGTCTCATCAGCAACAACGATGAGACGGACTACAGGGATGAGGTGAGCCGCCTGGCCTTGTGGTGCGGACACAACAATCTCACTCTCAACGTGGAGAAGACAAAAGAGATTGTTGTGGACTTCAGGAAGAGGGATGCCCAACATGCCCCTCTGACCATCAACAACACCACAGTGGAGAGAGTGGACAGCACCAAGTTCCTGGGAGTGCACGTCTCAGAGGACCTGTCCTGGAGCAGGAACACTGCATCACTGGCCAAGAAGGCTCACCAGCGCCTCTACTTTCTCCGCAAGCTGAATAGAGCTGGAGCTCCAACCCCCATCATGTGCACCTTCTACAGGGGCGCCATAGAAAGTGTCCTGACCAGCTGCATCACGGTGTGGTATGGTGCATGTACTGCATCCTGCCGAAAGAGCCTCCAGCGTATAGTGAGAGCAGCTGAGAAGATTGTCGGCACCTCCTTGCCCTCACTACAGGACTTACACAGCAACCGCCTCACTCGGAAAGCCCTCTGCATGGCAGGTGATCCCACACACCCACTACACAGCTGCTTCAGCCTGTTGCCATCGGGGAGGAGACTGAGGAGTCTCCAGGCTCGAACCAGCAGACTGAGAGACAGCTCTGTTCATCAGGCAGTCAGGATGCTTAACACTCTGCCAGCTCTGCCCTCCCTCCCACTTGTACTGCCTTAATCACAAAAAACTTTCACACATTACCACACAACACAAAGTTTTTAACACTGGACTCTGTGTCATCAATACGGGTCATTCACTCAACTCACGGTCTGTGTCATCAATACGGGTCATTCACTCAACTCACGGTCATGTGCTCATTCAGTTTGCACTACTTCTCATATTTGCACTAATGTTTGTATTACATTACTGCCTATAGTAATACTACTGTTTACATTTACTGTTTACATTTATTACTACTGTTTACATTTATTACTACTGTTTATATTTATTACTACTGTTTACATTTTTCATTCATTCAACCTTTATTTAGTCAGGTAAATCTTTTGAACCTCATGGGCTCATTTACGAAAGCGACCTGCTAAAACTAAAGAACAATGAACAGCAATGGTAGAATTTCCTTAAACAATAAACAATCAAACAATAAACAATAGAAAAACAAAAGAGAGAGAAAAAAAAAATATATATATACATATATATATATACATACACATATACATATATATATATACATATATATATATACATATATATATATATATATATATATATATATATACACATACATATATACATATATATATATATATATATATATAATATATATATATATATATATATATATATACATACATTCCTCCTTTTAACAAAGTATCAAAAAACTAGCAAAACATTATAAGGTATATGTATAAAATCAAAGACAGGAACAAATCTGCATTGGTTTTTGCCAGGATTCCAACAGATTCTGAAAACCATTTAGAGAAGTCAAGGTCGAGAGCTTCAGATCTTTTTGTAAGATATTCCATGAAGCAGGAGCGGAGTAGGAGAAGGCCCTTTTTCCAAGTTCAGTCCTCACTGACGGAACACTGCAGGTAATCATGTCCTGAGAGCGCACGCTGTAGCTGCACTCACGCAAAGACATGTAGGAGGAGATGTATGAGGGCAGCAGACCAAGAAGTGATTTGAAAGATGAAAATGTACCAGTGGAAGAGTCTGCGTGAGGTTAATGATGTCCAGTTAACCAGTGAATACAGGGTGCAGTGGTGGGTACGATAATCACAACCAGTTATGAATCTTAGTGCACCATGATAGACAACATCCAACATCCGCAGGGTGCTTGTAGGAGCATTCATGTAGAGAATGTCACCGTAATCAATGGAGGGAAGGAAAGTCACAGATACAAGGCGTTTCCTAACATTCAGTGATAGACATGATCTGTTTCTGAAAAAGAAACCCAGTTTAACTTTCAGTTTCTTCACTAGGTTTTCCACGTGGAGTTTAAAAGAGAGATGTGAATCGATCAGGATACCCAGATATTTATAGGAATCAACAAACTCAATAGGTACACCATTTGAAGATAAAATCAGAGGAGGATCTGCTGGAACCGCCTTCCTATTTGAAAAAAACATCCCTTTTGTTTTATCAGCATTTAGGACAAGTTTGAGACGGAACAAATCTGACTGGATGATGTCAAAAGCGGATTGCAGTAACTGGAAAGCCTTAGCTACTGTTTTAGCTCGGCAATAAACAACTGTATCATCAGCATAGAAATGTAAGGATGCATCAGGGATGCAGTGACCTACATTAGCTATGTAGATTGTAAAGAGAGTGGGTCCTAAAACTGAGCCTTGTGGTACACCATTTTTAACTGTTAAATAGCTGGAAAAAGTACCGTTATGTTGAACACATTGCCTCCGATTGGAAAGATAGTTAGAAAACCAACCGATGGTGTGATCAGAGAAACCGATTTCTGAGAGCTTATGACACAGGATGTTATGATCCACAGTGTCAAAAGCTTTAGACAGGTCTAAGAAAAGTGCAGCACAATAGTCCTTAGCATCCAATGCTTCAACAACATCATTCAGAACCTTCAGAGAAGCAGTTGTTGTGCTGTGTTTTTTCCTGAAACCAGATTGATGAAGAGGTAAGATGTTAAATGAGTCCAGATAGTTTTTGATCTGAGAGTTTATCAGTTTTTCTAGAACCTTGGCTAAGATGCAGAGTTTAGAGATCGGTCGATAATTGTTCAATGAGGTGGGGTCACCTCCCTTCAGCAAAGGAAGAACAAAGGCTGTTTTCCAAGCATCCGGAATGGTGTTTTGGCTTATGGACAGATTAAAGATGTGGGTCACAGGGACTGTGATGATATGAGCAGCCAGCCTTAAGAAGTAAGGTGGAAGTTCATCTGGACCTGCAGATTTTTTAGGATCAAGATCATTTAACAGTTTATTTACCTCACTGACTGAGAACGGAGAAAAAGAGAAGGTGTGATTAACAGATGGTTGACTTGTAGGAGGGATTTGATTTGTAGAAGTTTGATTATTAGATAAAGTGGCTGATTTTCCGTTTGTAACTGTGTCAAATAATGAACTAGAAGCAACAAAATGTTTATTGAAACAGTTCAGGATCTCGTGCTTATTTGACACAGGAACAGAGTCAACAAGAAATTGTGATGGGAGGTCAGATGATGATTGGGGGGTGCCTGAGAGAGATTTGATGGTTTTCCAGAATTTTTTAGGATCGTTTAGATTTTTGGAGGTCTGAGATAAGAAGTAGTTACGTTTTGCGGCTTTGATGGCAGTTGTACATTTATTCCTTAGCTGCCGAAATTTCAACCAATCAGTGTCTGAGTGTGATTTTCTCGCTGCGGCCCAAAGATGATCTCTCCAGTGCAGGAGATCAGCTAGTTCAGGAGTAAACCAGGGGCTGTCACGGTGTTGAATAAACCCTGAAATTCATCCTATTTAATCTTCAACCCAAACAGCTTTTGACAACAAAGAATTAAAATGATTACAAAACACTTTAGCTCAACCTAACCTCCTCACAGACAAAAAGAACAAAGTAAAATGTGGGCTGAGATTTCACTGAAGATCACTCTACTGCTTTCCTGAACAAACTTAACAACTTGATTTAAAAAGAAATGGCAAACAGAGGTGAAAGCAACTGG